>CM075018.1:20428807-20529116 GCA_037576675.1 Pangasius sanitwongsei
CACACACCCACACACACACATATATATATATATATATATATATATATATATATATATATATATATATATATATATATATATGATGACTTAGATGTCTAGATGTATGGATAGATGACTTTGCTCTCACATAGCGCCCCCTTGTGGTGTGAAAAGACCAGAGACTGAAATTTACGTAACTAACATCACAAGCATCAATCACAATGCGTTTATATCTATCTGGGGTGGAAAAATGCAAAAAGAGAAAATAAAAGCTTCATTGCTTCCTTCCGCTTGTTGATGGAATTGAAATGAAATAAATTTAGTGGCTCATGAGCTAGCTATCTAGTATCTAGAGAAACAAGTTACGCTAACATGTGCTCAGCTGCTAGATTGTTACTACTAGCTATGCGAATAGCAGCCTGTTGAACTTAAAGATCGCTCCCGGGGTCGAAACGTTGATCACCTACAGTTCTTTTCAGAACTATCGCAACTCAGTGGAAAGTCGCATACGATAATGTATTTTTAATTTTTGGAATGATTTCTTTTTAATACATGTACATGCGATGTAGAACTGCTGACATGTTATCTATGGCCAAACGTTATCTAGTGAATTTTCATAAATACAAAAGAAATCTTCAGATAATGGTATGAAGCTCATCGTGAAAATAAGGTGGTTCGGGTTTTTACCACTTTAAGAATTTTTTTTTTTAAAACAAATGCACTTTCATGTTACCACGTGATGCTTTATGGTTGTATTATGACTGACAAAAATGCACGCACATCGTTTCCCTTCAACAACACACTCATATGCACATATGAGTGCTTGCACACACACACACACACAGATGCACAGATGCACAGGTGCAGGTATTTGGACGCGTGAGCAATCTCGAAATGTTTTCCAGATGGAGTGTGTTTACCTGAAACTGAGTAAACAGGACGTTACGATGAGTCTGGATGTTTGTTAATAGCTCTGGAGTTTTATATATATCTTCACTCTAAACAAGGTGGGCGTGTTTGCGCTCCCTGCACTAATGATGCACAGAGTCTTGACAGAGCGGTTTTAAAAAACGATTTTAAGAAAGGCGTTAACATCGTCATCTCTCATCATATCAACTGTCTACCATTTGTAGCCAAACATCCTTTTTATCACAGTGTTAGACTTGTGGTGTCGTGCAGACACAGCCTTTGCCTTGCCTTGCTTTTCGAACTTCTGCCAAATCGCACATAATGGATTTTCATATTCTCATCAATCCTGATGTGACTCTAATGCACGCCATAATGGCCTCACTTTTTTTTTTTAGACACGTAGCAATTTTTCACTTCTTCTCGACAGCACGACAGGATCGCTTTTTCTCTCTCCCTGTCGACTTGCATGCATCGGCATCCTTACTAGACAAAAACAAACACACCAACGTTTATTGGCAGCTACATTAAGCACATTTTTCAAATGAATAATGCAAGCTTCTCTTACTACAACTTCTTTTCTTACTCTTACTATCATTCTAACGACTATGATAGCAAAAAGCGCCTTTGAATTCGGAAATCTGATTGGTCAGAGGGTTGTTGATTCATTTCCTATAACAGCAGCTCCTCGCTTGTTCTAACGCATTATCGTTTCTATAGCAACAGCTCATACACAGGGATGTATATAGCAGACACACCACATCATCTGAGACTAATAATAAAGGTGTTGCTGTTTAACAAAGCAACCATGTACATTTTCGCTAAGGAGATGTTTATTTAACATTTACGAAAGGAGTCTCCATTTTGCGGTTTCTTGGCAACAACAAAATATTTCAAAAGAGGGAGAAAAGAGAGGCTGATGATGGAACGACGGCTTTATAGCTGCTATAACACAAATGATAACAAGCTCTAACTTGTTTTGCGGACGTTCCACAATATTAAACATAAATATAAATGAATGCAAATTATGATGTGTAATTCTTTAGTAAGTAATAAAATGTAATCATCGGCAATGTGATGTGGTATAAGAGGAATAAAACACTTCGGGATGTTCAGCAACAGCACGCCTTCAAATGTTTTGCTCCTTATTTAACACATGCTAAAATCATCAGCATCTAATAAATAAAGTTACCAGAGAGTTCTACGATTAAAGCATAAAGTATTATGGCTGAATATTTCATAAATTTAAGACATTAACATTTACACAGTATTCATCTGGTATTTTAAGCCAAAAGTTATATTCCTGAAAAGTATCATTTACCGTGTCCACTGGTGATGTCGCTAACACTACTGTAGTAACAGTTTCAAACTAGGAAGTGGAATTTTACATGGCGAACAGAGACAAGCGGAGTGATGCACACACTGAAACATCCCAGTGCAGTTATACTTAATACAGACACTCTTGGAACATGGCTTGACCAATCAGATTAGTGGACTGGAACTGAATGTTGTATAACATGAAGTACAACGTGATAAATGAGTAACCCAGTGCATCCTGAAAATGCCAGGATGTACCCCGACAGCTGCATGCTCACAGCTGCATTGAGAATGAATTTCTACACATTTCCTAATTTCCTCTTATCCTGTCTTGTTCTTTCGCCATAATCACTTGTAGACAGACTTAAACCTGCCTCATCAACATACAGTAGATGAGCTCGGTTTGGCTAGTATCAGGCTCTCGGATTGTGTATAAATACATCATTTGCATTTATTTCTAGCACTTTCTAGACTCTTGTGTGAAGCAGATACAGTGAAGACTGTGGTGGGGTATGATCCATGAGATCCAGACGTGATTACAGTATCAGTGTGGTTTTGTTTCATTCGAAGCATGAGTCTGCTCTTACTGTTGGTCTCCATTTTGCTTTTCATTTTTTTCTATATTGAATATCTGTGGACTTTTATACTGGGGAGCTGAGGTGAAAAATGGGACCAAAAGTCAAGAGTACCGAGAGTTTGAGAACCATGAGAACGTTGTGTAGACTTTTTCATAGTGATTTTTCGGTCCAATTCTGTGCTGATGTTTTTGAAGTTAAACAGCAGTTGCTCATGTTTGATTAGTCTTTTCCATCACATAACGTCACTCTTGTCGTCTGGTTCTGTCATTCTCACTGCCGTTTGAATGTGCCATTATGCATGATGTTCGATTGTGTGGATCTTCCTGTCATTCTGACAGTCATGGTTGTCATTCATGCTGCCGATTTATTTGCTGACTAAGCAAAACATGCATCTAGAAATAAATCTGAGCTGGCAGTAAAAAAAAGTTCCATATAAAGTGAGAGCTGTTCAATTTCCCCCGAATCATCTTACTAATGTTTCCTTTCACTGAAACAAATAAGGAATGAAGCACGATCAAGCGTGCTGTCAGAGGAAAATAATCATCAGTAAAGTGGTGTGATGAAGCATTAGTTCCTGTTACCACCCTGAAGATCGTAAAACAGCACGTCCCAAAGTGTTTTATTCCTTCACTGCAGTTTGCAAACGATTACAGTTATTTATTATTAAAGAATGGAATGTTGTACTTTTATATTCATTTATAGCTAACATTTAATGTTATGGAACGTCCATGAAAAAGTTTACTCCTGTTATCGCTTATATTATAGCAGCTATAAACAGTCATTCCCTCCCTTTCTCTGAGACAGAAAACTTAATTAAACCCAAAGTAGTCGAAAATAGTGAGAGCCCATCTGAGCAGCACCCAAAGATATAATGTATACAAAAAATTATTGTGAAGCAGAGTGATTTGGGGGCATTATTAAGGTATATTTACATGAGATGGTTGAAAAACAGCCTGCTGTGTAGAAAATGGTTAACAAAAAAAAAAAAAAGTTGTATTATTTACATTATGATCAGTATCTTTACCCAGGGCAGACATGATGGGTGAGTTCATCGATGTTGTTAATCAAGTAGATTTTCTCAATCTGTTCCTGTCAGGCTGAAAAGATTAAACCACATCACACTCAGAACGAGAGATTTTTATGTAAACTGTGGAAAAAAGGGGGGCCAAAATCAGTGTGATGTCTGATGACTAACAACTAATGTTTGTTCTTTTTTTTCTGCTTTTCTAAGAAAACCTCATCTCTGATCTTTAAAAACAGACAGAAATGAGTGCCAAACCATCTCCGCTAGTTAAGGATATTAAAAATCATGCCATCTATTGAAAGTCATAATGCATCCGGAGTGCTGCCTTTGAGGATTTACGAGACAAAAGCAGCCAGTGAATAATGAAGCCGATTGGCACTGGCTTGCATCATGCTGATTTTCATTTCCGCTCTTTAGAAAGTTCAGTGGCGAGGCGGATTTGCATTCGGGGCTGAGTCTAATGCATATGCAAATAAGGGTGAATCAGTTAAAACTGGATGAAAAAGTTACACTTTTAGGTGAGACTAAAAAGACGAGATAACCCCTATGCTTGTTTTTCTGTCTGGATGAACAAGTCAATAATTGTCCAGTGGTTTAGATTAAGCTTAATTGGCTAATATATCATTTGTCAGCACCAATGAACGTGAAAGAAAAGTGAACAAAGACAAATGAATGGCAAACACGTTGTTTGGGCCATAGAATGAAGGGCTAATCCTTTTTTTTTTTCCCTTTGCCATATTAGATAGAGGACAAACCATCCCTGCTTGGTAGTCAGTGCATGTTTGTTTAGCTGCAGGTCGCAGGTACTGTAGTTGGCACAGCAGGCCAGGATGTATGCTGTCATCATGCCAGGCATTTCCTCAGAGCGAGAGCACAACAGCGGCTATAAATCTCCCGTCTAAGAGCCGGTGCTCTTTCCCATCTTTCATTACAGTGGATTGAGTCGAGCTCAGTCAAGAACCTGATTTAATTACACACTGACCAGCAGGAAAACAAAGTAAACACAGGAGTGGCTGGTGGACCTTTCTTGCAAAGATAAATGTAAGGCTTAATTTTTGGCATCCGTGTAAAATGATTTGCTGTTAACAAATATCTTAAAGCAGATTATTTCGGATTTTTGTGGAACGGAGCACAACAGCACCACCAAATGGCCGTAAGTAAAATACACAGAATTATATGAAGAAGTGACGCTGGGGCTGATTTCTTTCTAGCCCAGACAGTAGCCAAGGTGGATTATTTACTCTAATTTTCACCTTAAATTACCTTAAATTTCCCATAACCTCACCTCAACCTCAAATAAATATGAAAGGACATTTTTCTGTATATCTTTTTTTTTTATTATTATTATTATTTTTTTAACATGACTGATTCTTTTCATTTCTATATTTCCTATATTTTATGACACATTTTTTTATCTTTCTCCAGCGCTGCACAATACTGTATATTGCACAAATTCTACCACTGGTCTTTATTTTTTTTATTCATTATTATTTATACTTTATTATGTATCCTGAGAATGTGGAAACTAAGTATTTCAATTGTACGAGAAGCTTGTGCATACTATACTAAAGTTCTTGAAACTTGAATTCAAGGAAACACAACACGAAGCCAGTAGAGCATTAAAGAGATAAAACACTTAACACAAATGCCTGTGTGTGTGTGAGTGTGTGTGTGTGTGAGAGAGAGAGAGAGAGAGATCATTCTTATTATGCCATTGATGAGACTACTTGATATAAAGCATTGCTCAAAACTAATCTTTTCTTTGTCAAGCTATTGATAAACCTCTAATATCATGACCAGCCATCAGTGATTCAAATCCCACAGCGCTGTTGAATTCTAATAATCTGATTGGTCAGAAGGTGTTGATTGATGTTCAACACCAGGAGCTCTGTTACACACTCAAAGTCACAAAAACAGTGTATGCAGAAACGGAGATGGGAAAGTGAACCAAAGAGCGAGAGGAGGACATTTAGATAAGAATAATCGGTTTGATTCGACACTGTTCCGCACCGTGGGCTGCTCATGCAAGAGGAGGGCTGATAACAAATGGGTTGGGCTAGAGTGAAAAAAAACAAATGGGATCTTCAGGCACCCTTGCAGGCTCGTTCAGCTCCAAGAGCAATAACGTTTTTTCGTTTTGTTTTGTTTTGTTTTTTTGTGATTCCCTTGGCTGACGTCCGTTCTGCTGAACTAGTCTAATGAGCAGCACAAACAAATATTCCACTAGAGAGCATAGTATAATGGCTGTTTGTATGATACCACAGAAGTACTCTTAATTATGTAAAAGGACTCAAGGAGTCCCAATTCTCCGAAGAAATTAGTTGTGATAAAATGCTGATACCGTGTTTGATCTTATACGTATTATAAGGGCTTTAGTCCATAGTGAGATCACATTCCTCTGAATTGAAAAAAAAAAACAAATCTGCAAGAGATTATCCATCACGTTTAATATAAAATTCTCCACAAAGCTTTCAGATCATTTAATTATTTAAAGAACGGCCTACGCCACCATGACAGCTTGTCATTTTGAGGGAATAATTTACTCCACATGAGGCAAGAGCCGTCTTTCATTCTAGCTTGCTTCCTTCATCATTAGTAAAAGTCACACGTAATTAATTCCCTTACACTCCTGGCTTTCATATGCAGACGACAAGCCGTTCTATAACACGGCCTTCTTTAATAATGCATTCACTTGGTTCAGAGGGTGGCTGCCACTTTTTTCTGCGTAGGGGAGAGCATGTAACTGTGACTTCATTACATCTGGATACAAGTGCGTCACTTCTCTGTGTCAGTTTTTGTGACAAATCAAGTTTATGCAAGGAAAGTAAAAAAAAACACTAAGTATTTTTCTAATATTTTTGCTTACATGATCAAAATGTGCACATTTGTCTGCATCTGTCTACACAAACTGTTAGAAGAGTTTTTTTTTTAAATGTTTATGCTTGCTAATGCTGTTTGCTAGGTTTATGTAAAATGATGGGCGCAACTGGAATTGGGTGTGGAATTGGTGGAGGACTTTTAAAATCATAGAAATATGGCTAAACCATAGTAACCATACATCATACCATAGTAGTCATGGTTACTATCCATCTACCCATCCATCCATCCATCTTCCATCCATCCTACACAGGGTTGCCAGGGGGAATTGGGGGGGGGGGGGGGGGCTGGAGCCTGGAGCCTATCCCAGGGAGCTCGGGGCACAAGGCGGGGGACACTCTGGATGGGGTGCTAAAACACCCACACACCCATTTACACACTATGGACAGTTTGGAAATGCCAATCAGCCTACAACACATGTCTTTGGACTGGGGGAGGAAACCGGAGTACCTGAAGGAAGCCCCCGAAGCATGGGGAGAAACTACATGCACACAGCGCAGAGGCAGGATCATGGTTTCTATAATATAGCAAAAATAAAATGGATAGAAAAAGGATTTATGCGCTCTGCATCATCAGTCAATTACAACACATTTTTAAATTCGGGATTGTTCTACCTACATTTTTTTCCTCATGTGCTTTCTTAATATTTTACAATCTACCCTCAAAAGTATATGTTTAGCATTGATGTTTAGCATGTGGTTTAGCATTGATTTTTGCTGATGTACATGTAAGTTTACAGCATTTTGTGAATTATTGTTCACCTACGTGATGTTACAGTTGTGGCATTTTGCCTGTGTAATTGTACCACAGCACTCTTTTTGGTTTCAGTGAAAATGTATATTATTTGCTGATGATATAGGTAAACTTGCACTTGATTAAAGAATCAAACATATACAAGATGTGATAAAGTCTGTGATTTAAACCATCATTGACTATTTTAACTCAAACCAAAAAAAAAAAATGTCACAATTATACTGGCTCTTCCATACAGTTTGACAATTCATTCTGATAAAAAAGAGTTGCTGGTTTTCTTCTGAAAGTTCTTTTGAGTGTCTTAAATGTGCAGCTCAATCACATCAGAAGAGGAAAAACAGCAAAACAGTGGTGATCATAAGTGGAAAACTAAGATGGCTCTGGGTCTATTTTTTTTCCTTTGGCATTTCCTTATTTCATTCCTCGGCTCTCTTCCCTGCTCTGCTGCGTTAACTTCAGTGGCAGCTAAGTCAATACGAGCCACGTTCATCAATCTCGGGAAAGGCCAGCAAGTCATGGCTGAGTTCTGCCCTGCACGTTAATCTTCTGCAGCTCTTTTTTTGTGTTGTCACACACTCGGCTCATGTCCAAGAAAACTGCGCACGTGTACTCACTCAAACAAATAGCTTCTACTCGAACCTCCTCACTTAATGGACTATTTGGACTCTGCTTTGCTTTCCTCCAGGCAGTTTTGCATGATGCTGTATGGATGGTACTAGCATGCTTACTTCAGAGAGGATTAAAAAGAGGTAGAAATGTTGGACATTGCTTCAAGCAGTGAAATGTTTGTTGTTTATAGAAAAAAGCTGTCCACTCTCCATCAAATCTCAGGTGAACCAAACACCATAGATGATAGATAGATAGAGCCAAACACCACACGACTTCTCACAACTAAAGTCTGCATGGCTTGAGAGCAGTGATTTTATTCCATGTGTTCATGCATCCTAAGTAATGTTCACCCTGCTGAATCTAAACCAACTTGACAGTAGCTTAGCCAACTAGCTAAATACGGAGAATAGCGAAGAGACGAACAAAAGCCTTTTTTCAACTGTGGAGGATTTCTCATCTCCGCCTTCACCTATGCCTATTCACTTTAACCACGAAGATATCCTTGCCAAGTTTTGGAGTTATGTTGTACATGTTTAAGCCTAGGTCGCCCATCAGTGGCACCGATGGTGACAGACAGCTGTAAAGGCACCTGACAGGTCTGAGTGCCAGATCATAGTCATGGAGACACCCTGACGGGGTATAAAGGTGGAATAGCATTCTCGATCAGTTTGAGGGAGAGGCATTTCAGCAGTAAACAGCCACAAGTTGGTAAAACACTCCCCAAAAAATTTCCACATCCGCAAAAAATGCATGTCTTAACAAGTAAAACGGCAATGATGGCAAAAAACAAAAAAAAAAAATCCACCAACAAACAATGTTTCCTACGAACAAGCTGCTACTGTAGAGCAAGACCCGCCTCCACTTTCTAGAGAGCATTTAATTGGATGATCATAAACTATCAAAAAATTGTGAAGTCCTTTTCTTTAAGTCATAAGAGTGCACACAAGAAGTTTTGCTGCAGCAAGAAGGCAACTGAAAAACCTCTCAGAATCCCTTGAGGGAATCAGTGCAATCCAAATATCACGTGACCAAACAGATGTAGCTGGATGTAATTTATCCTTCCAGACCTCACTGTGGTCCACTGATTACACACATGTTGCAGTGTATATAATGCTTCTTTGCATAAGGTCAGAGAGAGGGCAGGGGAGGACAAGGGAGGACAGGACATATGAAGGCATGGAGAAAAAAACTTATGTATAATGCTACGTGCAATTAATGTTGTAGTCTAAGCCTGTCAATTAAAATACTAGCACTTTGATGACTGATAATTTTTTAATAGAATGGAATCAATGCAGCTCATGATGACTAGTACGTGAGTCATTAGCAATGTTGTGTTACCATGTCATATTACTAGTGTGAAAGTGAGATTTTAGGCCCCCTTATCTCATTATTTGTCACTCTCGCTATCCCCTGCTCTTGTTTTGACACGCCACTGGTCCACATTTCAGCAGTCCCTGATAGCAATAGCCACGAGAGTGCCAACTGCCCTATTACTAGCAAGTAATCACTAGCTGGGAACTCAGATGGGACTCAATCCATCACATTGAGATCTCATCTCAACTGGACATGTGCAACCCCCTCCAACACCCCCCACAACACAATCCCCTGTCTCACACCCTGCAGCTGATAGAAACGCTGCTGTATATGATTCATTGCTGCTAACCTGACCGGCTGAATGGCTTCCCTCGACAACCCTGTCTGCTATTATATACTTCAGACTTCAGGGGAAAAGACATGGAAATAGCTCAGGAATTATGTAAATAAAATGACTGCTGCCAGAGACATCTAGCAAATGAACACATGGGCAATACTGTAGAAGCAATGTGTCGTGGATGTGGAATTACAATATGACACTGTATGACAAACAGCTGCAGTTACATTCTTTCAATCTCTATGCTAATAGAAATTAATGAAGTGTAAATAGATCAGTGAGTCATTTGAGTAAGTGAGTAAGATTGAAGTGAACCATTTTTCCCTGTGTTGTTCTGCATGAAATGGACAGATGCACTGCCAAAACAGATCAGAGTAACTAATAGCAGTGCTGTTTCCACACTGACAAATGATTTTTTAGAGTAATAAACCAATTACACCCCCCCCCAACTTTTCACACATTTTGTGGTGTTCAATTCTGGAACTGAAATCTTCTTATCTGAGATCATGGATCTACCCAAAATAGCCTGTAATAATGAAATGGCAGTGACAGCCCAGACCTCAGTCCAGTTGAGAATCTGTGGCAAGATTTGTTAAAGAAAAAGTGGTCTCCATCCAATCTGACAGCTCTTGATAAATTTTTTCCCCAAGAAGAATGAGCAAAGAATATCAGGATCCAGATGTGCAAAGCTGATAGAGACATATCCCAGAAGTCTTGCAGCTGTTATTGCAGCAGTAGGTGATTCTACCATGTACTGACCCAGGAGTGCACCCAACAAATGTCTTTTTTTTTGTTTGAAACCAGTTTTGATACAATAAAAATATTTTGCACCTTCAGATGTTGGACATATTGTGTAAATCAAATAGTAAAAATCCTAATTAAGTCCATTTCATTTTCAGGTTGTGCATTCATCTTCAGCAACCACTTTATCCTGGTCAGGGTCAAGTTTTATCTGGAGCCTATCCCAGGAACAGAAGGTGGGGGAATTCACCCCAGATGGGACCCATGCACACAGACACACATCTATGGGCAATTTAGTGTAGCCAATCCACCTCACTTCATGTTTTTGGAATATGAGAGGAAACTGGTGAACCCAGATAAGAACAGGGAGAACATGTGGAACACTGCACAGACAGTAACCTGAGCTCAAGATAGAACTGCGGAACCTGGAGTTATGAGGCAGAAACGCTATCTGCTGTGCCACCATTCTAAGTTCAAGGGGGGTGAATACTTATGCAAGGTGATGTATAATGTTAAAGATTTGTATGAATTTGTTATGTTTGTATAAAAATTATCTGATGTGATGACGTTCACTGTGAATCAGCTCTTCATCTTAACCTTCCCAATTTGTCAAGGGATTGATGCCCCTTGCTTGACTTTTTTCAGGAATTGTCAGAAATGGTTGTTTTTAAGTTATAGAGACATATCACTGCCTCAACAGTCAAGAGACCCACCACGAGTTGGTTAAACACTAGATATGAAAAGAGCAACGGACATACTGTGCTTCTAGATCCTTCAGTGTTGGACTTATTGATGGTAGAAGCAGACGAGGGGCAGGAAGAGTTAAGATAAATGATGCCGAGACATCGGGCTGGGATCCCAGCTCTGATCATTGAGCGCTCTCTCTCTCTCCCTCTCTCTCTCTCTCTCTCTCTCTCTCTCTCTTTCTTTCTGTGATGTGAACAGACCAGAAGGAGAGGAGGAGGAGAGAAAGGAGGGGCGAGCGAGTGAGCGAGCTTTGGAGCAGACCAGCTGAGCCTCATTGCTCTCAGTCTCTCTTCAGTGTGTGACAGAACAGCTTTCCTCACTCTTGCGCTCAGGCACTCAGTACACAACAAACACACACTCGCTTTTTTGCCTTCGGAGGGGGCATCAAGCCCCTCAGACAAATTGGGACCATGCTGCCCTGGAAGAGGAGCAAGTTTGTGCTGGTGGAGGATGATTCCAAGAGCAAAGCAAAGAGCCTGAGCGCTGGACTCACCTACCACTCACTGCTGTCCTCGCTGCTGAGGTCATGCCCTGACCTGGTGCCTGAGTGCCCCTTCCACTGGCTCGCCGGGGTTTTCCACAGCAAGCGCCAGAAAGTGGAGCTAAACAAGGAGGAGCCCATATACAGCGTCCGCTACCTGGGAAGTGTAGTGACTGTAGTGGCGAAGGGTGAGGGCTGCACGCATGATGCTGTCGCCAAGATCTGGGCGTCCAGCAACTACGGTGAGCAGAGTGCTAAGATGAAGCTGAGTGTAGGGCCATACGGCATACGCCTGGGTTGCCGCAGGAAACCCCCACACCTCTACACCCTTAACCGTATCACGTACTGCACAACAGACCCCTACCGGCCCAAGATCTTGGCCTGGATCTACCGGCACCAGGTCAAGCACAAGGCAGTGGTTCTGCGTTGCCATGCTGTGCTTTTGGCCAAGGCAGACAAGGCTAATGCTATTGCTCTCAGCCTGTACCAGAACTCTATTTCAGCCTTCAGTGAGTTTAAGAGGCTCAAACGCCAGAGTGATTTCCGGCATCGCAAGCAGGAGCTGCTGGGAGAGGATATCATGCCACTCATGCCCCTACGGAAGCTGCTGAATGGACAGTGTCACTATCAGCCACCAGTAGACAGGCCTGGCAATTCCAACCGCCTGTTCTCCATCACCGAGGAGGATGAGGAGGAGGAAGATGAGGTGGAAGAGCAGGCAGACAATAAAGAGGATAAAGCATCAAATACTGATCCACCAAATTCCGAGCCAGAGGAACCCCCTGAGAAAGAGCTGGGATACATAGTTCATGGACTAGACGGGTTTTCAATCACCATCAGAGACGAGGTGCACATGACTCTCAGCACACTTGTGTGACTGCACATGGATATCGGATGGTGTGCACTTCTTTCTTCCTTTGCCCATTCTCCTCTTTCTACTCTGTCCGCTTCAGAAGAGCGCTCTCTCCTCAGAGCACTCCGATTCCTGCAGAGCGTGATCTGGTCCACCATCAGCAAGTTTTAATGCTGAGTTGCTGCTGGCTCGCCTTGTGAGCACTTTCTATATGGGTGTCTAATAAAGTGGAACTTTGTGAATAAACTCAAAAGCACAATGAGAGAGTGTCACACTGCAAAGCAAACCAGGGAGGATGAACACTGAGGGAGCTCAGTCCTTGGGCTACAAACCAAACAAGGACAACACAGAGACCTTCGATGAGCCTTTGTGTTCTTTTCATGTGATTGCATGAAAATACAAACTTTTCTCAGATTTTACTGGATAATTTTGGAAATATATTATTTGTGTAATATGTACATTTTTCTACGTACAGTAACCATCTCCTTCTTCTATGTATCTTTCCTTTCTGGCCAAAACCTCTGTGACAGCATTCAGCCTCTACACCAAGGCAGAAGCACTAATGAATTAATCCATGATTTAGGATATCAGCCATTGAATTGACGGGTTTACAGCTGCCGCACATTACAGCCCCAGAATCATTTACCGTATGACCAGTGGAGACGTCGGCCATGGCATTTAAGGCAGGATGTTTTAAATGTTTGCAGTTTTACTGTCCCTGGTTTGCACTGTGACATGTCTGGGACCAATATGAGGAAAAATATGAATATAGTCTATGCTTCTTTCTACATGATACACATTTCGATATCAGCTTGATCTGATAAAAAGGTAAATAAGCTTTACTGTTTTAAGAGGTAATGCATTGTTCAAAATTGTATGCCTACAAACACTGTCTCATATTCGTAGACATGTTTTTATCTAATAGTTGCTTTGTGATAATAATAGTGTACTAGACATTTCACAAGCTGTCATTCCAATTGCACTAAATACCATAAAATTATAATAAAAGGTTGGAAAAAAACATTTCTAGGTGAAGGTGCTGTTTTTGGATATGAGCAGAAATGTGTGAATGCGATCTGTTTGTGTTTGTGTGTCCAAAGTTCAAAAAACCAAACATTTTACTGAATTATTTGTGGTTTTCAGGCTATGTTTCACAACAGTGTATCACCAACTCAAAAGATGAACAATCTCTGCACAAATGGCTATGCAGATTGACACCGGCTGTGAGTGGGCTCTGGAGGGGGAAGCAGAAATCTCTTCACACGCAAACACACACACACTTGGCTGCCTCAAAGCCAGGCAATTCGTCAGATGAACAAAATGTACAGGAAATGACCATAAAGCACCTGGCTCAAAATTCCAGCACGACGTAGACTCAACTGCTTCTGCATCCCGGTACTCGGTCTATTACATCAACCAACTCACACGACCTTTAATTAACAAAACAGAAGCCCCATATTAATGCGAGTTCCATTTGCCCAAAGCAGCAAAGGGTTTTAATTGTGCATTGTTCTCTAAGTCTCTAATTCAAATGCTTAATTTAAATTTGCAGTTTCATTTTACAAAGCTGTCTTTTTTTCATTTTGTATGCAAGGTTTGCAGAACTGAACAGCCCTTGCAGTAGAGTGAGATTTAAATTATTCAGATGAATTGGTCTTCTGGGAGCTGTTGAGGATCAGTCAATATATATCTCAACTAATCCCCTACCAGAAAACTCAAAAATGAACTCTGAGAAGAGACATGTAGAGGCAACCTGATGCTGGTGAAAGGACATGAAGAAGAAAATGTGGAACATGTTTCACTAAGTGTTAAAATTGAAATTGAAACCCATCACTTAAAATATGGATATACATGAATATGAAATTTGGAAACCATGTCCACCTGCTTTTCCTAATACCTAGCTGGCTAGTTAAGTGCTAGTAAACTAGCTAGCATTTGCCACAGGTAGACATATTTGCTGCAAATATGACTTCTATGTACTCTAATATTTCCTGGAATTATAATATAAAAATATATGATATAATTCAACATGATATTATCTGTTGAAATGTACCTTAAAATAATATTTATAATTATAAATATATCTTAACAATAGTATTTCTTTCATCACTTATAAGATACATTAGCTAGTTGACCAGCTAAACACTAGTATACTAGCTAAGCAATATTTGTACCAAATAGTAATCCTACTAATAATCTAGAATCTACTGTATAATCTGCCATCTAAGATAAAAATAAAATCGATTTCTATGGCTGATTTTGATTATATAAATTGTAATTCAGGTCAAATTAGTAAGTAAAGCACCAAATTTAAAAGAGAGACTTTCTCACTACTTCTGAAATATATTCAGTGGAGCAAGATAGTTTACTAGTGTTCAGCTAGTTAGCTAGCTAACATCTTATTTTAGTGATGAATGTAATATTGTGTTCATTGTTGTGGTATATTTTGACAGGTTTAGCTACTGGTGTATAAATCACTGAGAATATGATGCAAGTCACGACTCTAAAATACTGAAATCACTCTGGTGTCTACCTACAGCTTATGCTAGCAGTTAACTAGCCAGATAGCTTCTGCTGCTATGGATGCTTTATTGATGGTCCTACATGGATGCCCTAAAGATCTGCACTTCCCAAAACCAGATACACTTGCTTCACATGGATACTGTAGATTTGTACCTAAAAACTGTTGCTGTAATCATAAGGACTCTTATTCACAATAATGTCCCTTCAACACACTTAGTATTGTTTGTCTTTACTCTCTTGCACCTGTGTACTGTAATGATTTATAATTCCACTATCCAGTGTCACCCAGAAGAGAACGGTTTCCCTTCAGAGTTTGGTTCCTCTCCTTTTTCCTTGCCGTTGTCATCTCTGGTTTGCTCATGCGGGATCTAAATGTACATGCGTGTTCCGAGTTCTGTAAAGCTGCTTTGTGTCAATGTTTATACAAATAAAACTAAATTGAATATTCATAGAGGCAAAGGTGTTCCTAGGCCATTTTACATAATAAACATGTTAAATAATGTATAATTCTACATAGCTTATTTTAATAATTTAAAACATTTAAACATGTGGAGTGTTGTCTCATATGTAAGCGCGCCATCTTAACTGAGGAACCACATCAGACAAAACATGTATACCATCCTGTACACATCACCAAGTGGAAGATGAGGTCCAGATGGAAGGTACGCTGGAGGAAGAAAAGACGTCTTTCATCACTGTTACCCATGTGTCGAGCAGACGAGTGTTTGATGCTGAGCCCTGTGGGGAATCCACAGACTACATCTGCATCAAATCACGCAGCAGATGTTGTACAGCATGGGCCTCGGGGGACAAAGCGGTCTAACAGCACTGAGTATGAGCTGTAACATTTCCTGTGTGTTGTTGGTGTGTGGTGGATGGAGGCTATGGTGGAGATGGTGATTTGGCTTTTCATCGCTGCCAGAGAGCTTTCTTGGAGACGGATTAAAGGAGTAGTGGGTGTAAGAGTGTACTTGGCTTCAGCACAAAGAACAGAGCTGTGTGTCTGTGTGTGTGTGTGAACTCCTGTCACCTGCTCACTGAGGAACAACGGGAGGCACAGAGTTGCGGCGGCGCTTGAGGAAGGGTTTAGAGAAAGCGCTAATGAGTTCTCCTGGAAGCAGAAAGGAGAACGAGGTGTGCTAGGGACAGAACACACCCGATCAATGAGCCACAGCACGCAGACTAAGAGCCGAATTTAGGCATTTAGTGTCCGTGTGTGTGTGTGTGTGTGTGTGTGTGTTTCATTGGTATTCTACAGTAGCACTCAGCTGTCCTCTTGTGCTGTACTGCTGGATACAGCATAATTATCACTACCTACACATTTTTTTAGACCCACATCCCCAGCCATACATTATTAACTCTGCCCTCTCAAAGTCTCTCTAAATGATATTCTACTGTTTGTCATGACTCCATCCACTACAAAGCCTACAAGTAAAGATGGCACCGATCCGATAGCAGAGCCAACCAGCAAAAAAAAAGAATTTGGATCAGATATCGGAGGAAGAAAGAACAAATTGTGTCCGAATTGGGTATTTGCACTTTATTATATTTATTACATATTATACAAAGCTGCGGTTTTGTGTAAGACATGTTTTATTTGTGTATTTTTAGTGCTTCAGTTAAAAAAAAAAACATTTTAAAGCTTAGGTTTTAAAGCAAAAAAATCAGATGGGTATCGATATCGGCTGATGTTCATGGTTTCAGTATCGGAATCAGAAAAGAAAAAGTGATATAGTGGCATCTCTACCTACAAGTATTTAATTTAATTTTATTTTATTTGGTCTTATCATTGGCTTAAACTTACTGACTGTTACAACATGCTGATACTGGAGATTCCTTCCATAAATGTTAAACAAACATCTCCTTACAGAAAACTTCAACATATCAATGATATGTTTTTCTTAGTTAAATAAGAGCATGGTTTTAAAATCTGTTTATTATTAGTTTTAGATTATGTTGCACATTCACCATACAAGTCCTTGTGAATTAGCTGTTACTATAGAAACAATAACATATTAGAACAAGTGCATTAATATAACTCTCAGGATATTGTAGAGGAGGTGGATGCAAGTGCAGATTCCTATTTTAATGAAAAACGAACAATACACAATGCAGACGTAGACACTAAAAAAAGACATACATGGACTAAAGCAAACCATGACAAAAAAAAAACAACAACGAAAGACAAAAGCTAGACAATGTGTGCTGCGCAAGACCTGACTGAAATACAAGTGCTCATTAAGCCAAAACGTGAACCAGGCGCAAATGCTCATGTGACATGGTGAGGTGCAATGGCTGATGGGAATCATAGTCCTGTGCCAAAGTCATGACAATAACATATTCGAGAATTCAACAGTGCTGTGGTACAAATCTTCCCAACACTAGAGCAATACAACTGTAATTCTGGTTAATTATGCTTTGAAGGATTTGTGGTATCCATATGTAATAAGGCGGCAAGCACAGAACCAAAAATTCTTCCATCTGAAAAAGTATTCCCTAAATTAATTTACAAATATTATGGATTAGGGCAAACTTTGAGTTCCCCAGCAAGTGCCCTTAGACTTCCATTATAAGTGAGTCTGGACTAGACTTCCATTTTTTGTTCTTGGCCATGCAGTGCTCGCAGATTAGTTTAAAAAAAGAGATGCATTACTTTAATACTTTTCAGGCAGTGATGTATGGAATGATATAATTGAAAAATTATGCACAAAACTTTTACTGTGTTCAGTGACTTCTCACACTATTGATTAACCACCTGCTGTGTCAAATAAACTTTTTACAGCGTTCAATGGTGTTCAGCTGGACTGATATAAACACTGTATGTTCACTTTGCTATGCACCAGGCCGAGTCGCCGAGCAGATGTCATGCGTTTCCGCCGTTATGTAACACATCATAAGCTCCGCCAACCTAAGCTATCGTTCCCTGCGTGAGTCTCACCAATCTCAGCTCAAAGTTCTGTGCCATGATTAGCACTTCAGAGCAAGATCTCGCGCCCACCAGCTGACTTGTAGCCTACATCGTCTCGGATACTAAATATTGCATGACCTGTCTGAGAGAAAGAAAAAAAAACTTTCATGCAGACGGCCATGTTACATTCCTTCAGATTGTCTCATCAGATTCTTGTCCAAAGGAGCAGAGACAGAAAGTAAAGCGAAGAATACTTAGTAGGATCTACAGTTCAAAAGTAGGTCTCAGCAAGTATTTACAAGTATATTTGATGATGGTATTCATAGGAATCGGGTTTATATGTTTTAGTAATATTGCTCGCAGTGTTTTTTATTTTAACTCACTTTGTAACAGGAAATACGCAGCTAAGTTTGAAAAGACTTTGTTCATGTAGATTCAAAAGAATGAAAAAATTCAGGCTTTTAAGACTTTATTCACACCGAGCAAGGCAAGGAGCTTTGTGCACTCTACACAAAGCTGGACGATGATTAAAAAAAAGTGCAGCTAGTCCAATGACAGTCCTTTTAATCAGCATGTTGCTCTTACCTCAACTGAGACATCATTATCTTCACTGCAATGTGTCTTCTGCAGTTCTCTCATTACTGGCTGATGGAGTGTAATGCTCTGAAAACTCCACAGTATATTAACTGTAATTAATATCACAATTTTCATTGCATCACAGTATCCATATTTAAAGAGGATCACATTAAATGGCATTTAATGCTGCAGTATAGTAGGTATTTGGTTGTGAAAACCTAGAACACACTCTAGCACTGCTGACAGTGTATTAAAACACACTCTTAGATGTAGAATTGCTATTTTCTATTATTTCCACCTAATCTTCTAGATTAAAGTACTCTAATATAAAAATGTACAGCTAGTTATTTAAAGACATGTTTTCCGCTCTCTCTTCATTCAATCATGCTAATTTGTGGTAGTTTGGTGACTCAAGTATGCATCTTCTTCAGCTTTCTAGGCTATTGCTTTGTTTCCGTTTCCAATTCAAGTAATTTTGTGTGGACATTCCCTCTGCAAAGCCTTTTAATTGTAGCAGGGTTTTACTGTAAAGATGTTTTGTGTCGAGTATTTTCTGTCAGGCTGTGTTAAGCAGCTAGGCAATCTCTCTGGGCTTGAACAAGCTGGCAAACAACTTTCTGACAGCATCTCCCAACTAGTGGAGGCGAGAACTCCAAATCAACAACAGACTCAGTTATGTGTCCTGTTTGTGAACACCAGCCCCTTAATCTCAACAGCTCATCTTCCAGACCTCACCAGCTGCCTCTCTTCCACAGAGTATCCTTGCAACCTCTTAACATGCCAGTGGACCCCCTATGGAATGGAGGAAAAGTCTAACCCAGTGCTTGCTGTCTTGCTGCCTTGAATTACAATGTATAGATTGCCTATATACTATTTCTTCCCCCGTCCTACTGTATCTATCCCATAGGTGGTCACCTTGGGATCAATTAGACCCATGCTCTCAAAGAGCCAGAAACCCCTCTAGGTCCCAAAGCACTTTTTATTCCTGAATCTTCTACTGTCAGAACACATTAGGTCCAAGTCGACATTATTTATAAGCTATTTGTTTTTGAGCGATTGAGATTTGGATTGAACCTGTTCAATTCAACCGACCAGTCAATGTCAATCGGTTAATAATTATAATAGGTCAGTAGTACATATAATAGCTTTGTTAATGGTGAGTTCCATCACTGAATGAACAAAATGTAAAAAATAAAAAATAAAAAAATAATAATAATGTGTAATGCTTCATAATGTGTGGTTATATTCCTTATTAATTATAATTTATCTGCTAATTATTATCCAGATATGTAAATTACCAACATGAATGCTCTGTATTGGCAACATGATTGGGCATATTGGTATTCAGACCTTGGACATAACTCTGGATTTAAGTGCTATTCAGGATTTGCGTGAGAGTTACGGTGCAGTTTGAGCAAAACACAGGTATGTGCAATTCTGACCTTGAACTTAAGTGCATTATTCTTTCATGATATAAGCCCATTATTAAGTCAAGCACCACTGTCTGACAATTTGATGTAACCACAATATGTCATGCTGACATTTATGTTTTTGGCTGTAAATAGTACACTTAACCCTTGTGTTGTCTTAGGGGTCAAAAATGACCCACCACTATGTTTACCAGCTGAGAAAAAGAGTGGTGTCCCTGCTTAAATGCAGTTTTTCTGCCCTGTGAAGAGGGAAAAACCAGATATCCACAAAGTTTCTGATGAATGACAGATTGTTTCTTCATGAAATATAGATTTGGGGTTTAAAATTCAATGAAGCTGCTTTATTTTAAGGGGTTAGTGAAGGCGGGTCATTTTTGACCCTTAGGACAAAGGGAGTAGACATAATGTTAAGACCGCACAAGGGTTAAAATAAAAAAACCCTATGAAATGCTATTAAATGCATACTATAAATATGAGACTAATAATTAGTTGGTAGTATCTTCCTCCACAAAAAGTTTTTTCCCTGAGTACATCAGATGAGACAGCGTCTTAACTGGAGACATTGCCTATCTTAAGGACCAAGCGCAGTAGATGAGTGCTTGGTCAGCTTATGCTTCAAACCATTTTCTTTACAGGAGTGTGGACCGAATAAACAAAAACACAGGCAATATTTTATTAATTTGACAAATAGAACAACGAATTAAGAGCATGATAAACTAGCCTACATCCCACACACATCTTGCAATTTTATAAAAATGACCTCAATTTAGTATCTCATGGCTTCATTAAGTTGTGTGAACAGAGTAACTGTCGGAGCACCATCTACAAAAATAAAATGAACATTATTAGGATATGCTAGAGCAAGTGCTATTCTAGAAGCTGCTCAATACCGAAGGTGAAATACTTAATGGGCTTAACTGATCAGGACTTCAAGTCTGAGTTGTGCTGCATGAACAAATCCCCACCTGCAGATTTGTGTCTCATTGGAGAGACAATTCTCACATGGTCAGCCTCCCAGGAATCGGTCCCACATGTGAGTGCATTTACCACACTTACTAGAGGAGATGATTGAGCATGCTTGAATATGCACAGTCTGTTCTACCCAAAGCCCCAGCCAGATTTCTTTATTCGTCTCTTTGCAACTGAGTTTATTGCCCTCTGACACCCAGCCTATCTAATATTCTGAGTGTTCATACATCAGAGTGCTGTAAAAAATTTAAAAAAAAACCTAAACAACAGCCATGCAGATCAGAATTCTAGCTCACTGAGATGATGATTGTCGACATGCGTCAATCCTGATGGAAAGTCTCTGTAGGCCTACCCCTTTGATGTTGTATGAAGCCTTTTTTTTATCCATTTATTTCACCTATTAAGACTTACAGATTGGATCCAGACACCTTCCACACTGCCCAGCTGGCCTGCCATGCTGCTGACATCATTCCCATCATTAGAAGGGCGATTATGAAACCGACAGTGTGAAGCAGAGAATGAGCTCTAAATGAGCGACTTTCTAAAAACACTTGCCGCTTCCCTTTTATTGACACAACGTCAACACTGATGTCATTTCTAAATGTCAGACTGGCAATCAGGAGCATGGTTTAGGATTAACAAATGGCTCTTCATTAACACTGTATTCTTTTAGTTCTAAAATTTAGATTTACTTCCAGATACAGTATAAAGTCACAGGTACTCACACCTCTACCTCTAAGCTTTTATTCCTTTAAATCAAAATTCAAATCTTTTTGAAAATACAGTAAGGATTTTTGCCAACGTCTGTGCACTTCCATGAATCGTGGCCCAAATCCATGACTGGAGAGAAAAAGCAGTCAGGTCAAGATCAGCAGAGGTGAATCAATAATCAAAACACAAAGGTCAAATTCAGGAAAAAGTAACATAGTTAAAGGATATATGAAGAGAAAATAGCCCAAAAAAACAATTGTGATTTTGGAAACCAGGTCACCGAGGAAAATTAGACATTTAGCGAAAAAGTACTCATCCAACAACATTAATGGTTCTTCAGTTTAGAGAAGTTATAGAATCTTAGATTTTAGAAAACAGTTCCAGTTATAACCTATTTGAGACTCTATTTTTAGAAGCTAAGAACCTTTACTTATCCAATAAACCCTTATACCTTGGATATTATGATCCAGAGAAGGACAATTAATTGCATAGACTTAAATGAAATTGTTCCTCAAGCTGAAGACACACACAGTCGTTATCTGATCTAACAGTAAATCGCTACCAATAATGTCCCAGTGATTTTGACCCAATAACAAATCAATAAAACCTTAACAGTCTTCGATTCAGTTCTGTTCTAATGAAGGAGGAAAAAGGCTGTTTAATTAGTTAAATATATTTATACCACAGTGCTGTTGAATGCTTGATTCTGATGGATCAGAAGGTGTTGATTAATTTTCTATAACAGCAGCTCTGATTGTAGTGTCAGATACAAGGTTAATTTAGCTCTAATACAGTATCGTTTCTATAGTAACAGCTAATTTACAGGTACTTGTATGATGGCCACTCCACATAAATGATTTACATGTAGAATTGTTATAGAGACATTTTCTTTAGGTAAATGTTTATTCGACAGTTATGGAAGGAGTGTTCAGTGTCGACATGGGACTTTGTGCTTTGTAGTTTATAGTTGCTAACATAAGTGATAACATGAACGAACTTATTTCATAGATGTTTCACAACGTTAAATGTAACTAAAAATGGATAGAAATTATGATGGCGTTCTTTAATTTAAAAAAAAACATACTCTTTGACAAATATAGCAGCACACCCCCAATTAAAATTTATAAAATTCATTTAAAAAATTATAAAATTTATCATTTATTTATCATTAGAAGCAGTACTTAACCAGACTGTAGCTGTAAAAAAAAAAAATTTCACTATTGTAGTGACCATGAGTGTGACATTATACAAAAAAGGACAGCACTCCAGCTGTATGCCTGTCAAAAAAAAAAAAAAAAACAACCCTCACAGTCATTTCAGAAATATATTAGCTCCTATGATCTCTTCTCAGGTGATTGGCAATAAAACTGAAGCAGTATCTGACCTGTCTTCTTCATATATTCTTCATTACCATTAAGTAAAATAAGAGGCAATTATAGTTACTAGCAATCTAAGAAACTGGTCAAAGACACAGAGGCATGTTTAATACACATTGGACAAGACTTTCATACACACTTAGCTTGCCAAAGCTGTATGATGGAGAACCTTCAGTACTAAACTGAAAACAGAAAGAAATAATAATCAATTAATAAACAACAGAGGAAGGTGTGTAAGGAGAGCTGATAAGCGCTGACCCCTTTTTAAAATCGTCTCAGAGAATGGAGTCTCTCCTTATTACGCTCCTACACACCGATATATTAGATTAAAGCTCATAACATTGCTGTTCTCCTTTGGGCACCATTTGGCACTTGGGTTGAGAGAATGTGCAATAACAGAAGTGATTCAATAATTCTTCTAAGGTCTTTTCCAACTGCTCTCTCTCTCTCACACACACACACACACTCTCTCTCTTTCTCTCTGTCTTGCTAAGAGCTGCCAGTTTGCCGATTGCCTTCTTCTAATATGCTGCTTCTCGAGTGCTTTCTGTGTGAGAGAGCAAAGTGCCTTCAGGAGTTTAGACAGATCACCTCAGCATGCGCAGACCAGAAGCAAACCAGGTTTTTCGTTCTGGTTCCTATTACAGTGAGAGATCTCAGAGAGTGATCTCCTGCTGTGTACCAGACACTCGCACACATAACACACCCACGCATACTGTATTTGCCGGAAGCGAATGTTCTCATAAAGCTCAGTGATGTGTCAAAACTACTTACAAGGTCTGTTCACTGCTCTGCAAGTTTACATGCATTTATTTTGGTGTCACATTTTACTGTACTGGAAAACCCATACACACACACACACACACACACACACACAGAGAGAGAGAGAGCTTTGCATGGCACAAAGAAAACACAACATTCTAGCAAATCAAGCTTTACGTTTATTAAACATGAGTCTTTGTGCATGAGCTTTTCTTTTGTACAGTGCATTTCTGTGTGTTTATGTCTGAGAAATGCGTGTCTAAGAATAATGGCGCTGGCCTGTTATTCAGAGGAAGAAACGTAGTTTTGACGTCAAAGTTTTTACCTCTTTTTTTCATGTGCAGTCTTGGCCCAGTTCCTAGGTTTACTACTTTTTAATTCTCATAGACGTCAACTCAGCTAAATATCTTCTGCTCTACCTCCGGGAAGGACTGCATCTGTGCTTTTTTTTTTTTCAATCATAATCAAATCTGACAGTCTATTTTTGAATGAACTTCCTTAGGTAACATTTCACAAGAAGCTTTTAGAAGACATTGGTAAATGCACCGGACAGATTCACAGTGAGTGACATCATGATGAATCATCTGCTCTCTGGCCCATTAATGCTGACGTTCATTTTTGGAACAGGTAATTGCGTTGCCTTAATAGCGACACAACAGGAAGTCTGATGTCAACTAAGTGTCAGAAAAATATAAAAAAAGAAGCCTGAGTCAAAGAAAGTAGCAAACTCCATTGCATGGCAGTGTCAGAAAATTGATTTTTTTTCTAAAATAATTTCCAAAAGATATGAGTTTTACATGTCGAGAGTCACATATTAGACAATACAAACTGCACCTTTAAAAATACAAACTATTCAGGTTCTTGTCATCACTGTTACACATGAATATCAGGATGAGTATTGTACTAGGGAGCTTTTCTTCCTGAACATGGTGCTGTCCTTCAGAAAAAGGTGACATGTCACATCCTTAGAGGCTGAAGATGGTGTGCAGGGCATGCTGAAGTCACCTATGAACCAGATAACAAGCTCCAAAAGGCTGCTTTAATTTATTATGACAATATAACTCTGGCTTTCACAGATTAAAATAATGGCTAACGGCAACGGCAGCTGTTTAGCAACCAAAGTTCTGCATTCTTCTTTTGTGATGCTTTTCCAGGCTTCTTTCAGTTGTTGTTTGTTTTAGGGGGTTTTGTCCCTTCTGTCTCGCAGGTGAAACGCATGCTCAGTTGGGATAAGGTCTGGTGATTGACTTGACCAGTCTAAAACCTTTCATGTTTTTTCCCCTGATCAAGTCGCTTGTTGTGTTGGCAGTGTGTTTTAGGTCATTCTTTTGCTGCATGATGTTCCTCCCAGTTCCTCCCAATTAGATCAGATACATTTCTCTGTAAACTGGCAGACAGAATGTTTCTGTAGACTTCTGAATGCATTCTGCTGCTACCATCATGAGTTCCATCATCAATAAAGAAGTGTGAGCCTGTTCCAGAAGCAGTCATGCAAGCCTAAGCCATGACACTACCTCCACCATGCGTATAAGATATTGAAAATAAAAACATGACCTGACTTCTAAGTACAATTTAAATGCTTGAATATGTTTAAGTATCTTTCACATAATTCTATACTCAAGCGTTTTTCAAGATTTGCACTTCATGGGAATGTGATTGAGTATATGTTTTAAGTGCAAATCTCTTAAAATACAACTTTTTTGTAATGAAGTACAATTATTAATGAACTTCCTTATCATATTTGTCCTCTGCATTTTGCTCTTGGTTTGAGGTACAGACAAGAGAATCGCTTCCTAAGCACAATCATCTGGCTGTTCGCCTGAGAGAAGTTTTTAGCAGTTACGGAGACAAGTGGGTGAGTCTACAGCTCCGTGACAGAACTGCCAAGGACTGAGATCAAAATCCTTTACACTTTAATCTCCACATCTCCGATAATAAGTATGCTCCCTTGATAAGCCTCCAAAAATGTGGTGCAGTTATGTAAAGGAAAGCTGGAGGGGCACTGGGGTTGTAGACACAGCGTTAATATGTTTCTGCACTCCTCTCTGTCTCCTGCCCTGAGTGGGAAAATGAATGTCTCGATTATTCTCGCATAGAGATGAGCCTTGTCATTTTATGATGGAAAACACAAAGCAGATACTTTGGCTCGTGCATTATTTACGCTTGCTGTCCTTCTGTTTCTCAAAGCCAGATGTGCAGGGTTTTAATGATTGTGTGTTTGAGTGCGTATGTAATTGAACGGGCATGAATTTTTATAAGTATATATCTAGATTTATTAAATGTGTGCACATTTATAACCATTTAATAGTTTAATTTATATTCAGGGGCAAGCTGTAAAGCAATGTTTTACCGTCTGATTATATTGTATACCTTGGATGATTCAAGAACACTCTCTCCGCGTGGAGCTAATCTTTGCAGAATCATTCTCACCCACACACACACTCACTCACACTCACTAACACACACACACACACACGCTGAAGGGCAGGGATTTTATACTAATAGAAAGGAACTCAAATGCGAGGTGTGAAATTACTCTCCAGATAAAACACTGATTTTTTTTTTTTTACAAGGAACTATGGTGCAATTTCATTTTACTGCTGGAATTTTCAACAGACTTTTATGCACACTTACTGGATGTTGTGTGAAGAGAGGATAGATTGGCTGTGTCTTCAGAAATCACTGTAAAACCTATAAAAAAAAAAAGAAGGTACAAAGCCTCACGTCTGTGCATCTGCAGTTTTCTCCTAGCAAGTTTTATTGGATAACCGGTACTGGGCTTTGACACAGATCTAGTTGTGTAACTGTTACATTGTGTCACCTTAATCTAATGACTGGCTGTGATTCAAATCCCAAAATGGTGTGTGTGTGTGTGTGTGTGTGTGTGTGTGTGTGTGTGCAGTATTGCCGACACCAGATAGAAATTAATAGCCATCCTGTGTTCTGCATCATATGAAAGTCTTTTGTGCTAAAACACATCTCTCACACCAATTACTAGCACTATCTAAAAAAAAAAAAGCAAGTAACAACTTTCTATCCTCCTTAGATTTGCTGCTATGCATTGTGGGAAGTAGTGTAGCATACTGTTTCTCTGCCCAGTAAGGGCTCCAAAGCGTCATTACTACAAACATGTAGGACGTAAATGTCTAATGCGAAGACCTACAAAGCAAACTTGCAGATTTTCCCATGAGTGACTGCATGAATTCTTTCTGCACAGAGCAGACAGACATATGCTCAGCTATTTAAAGGTGCACTAATTACGATTTTCCCAGGACGCTTCAGCGAAATGTCTCGTGACCCAGTATTTGAGATTGTAAGAGCGTTCTTCGTGTTTGCATTATCTCTATGCAGCTGATATTGACTGACACTTTGTGGTTCATGTACAAAACCGTATACACACAATTACACATAAAGACACACACACATATCCATGTGCACAAACCACATCTGGCCTTTAGGGGTAAATATAGATTTAGAAGGAGGCTCACACATTTTTCTGTAAGGAATCTAATACAAAAATAATCCACAGCATGTATACCCCAGCTCCCAGTTCTTGTTGTCGATGTTATTGTTGTCATAGCCATAGTTGCTGTCATAGTTTTCATTAGTAATGATTGTCATAGTGGACACTGTTGTTGTCACTGTTGTGATAGTAATAGTTGTCATTTTTGTTGCTGTCATAGTTGTCATCGTTGTAGTAATTATTGTCGTTTTGGACATTGTTGTTGTCATAGTTGTCATTGGTGTTGTCACAGTTTTCATTTTTGTAGTAATAATTGTCGTTGTGATCATAGTTGTCATTGTTGTACTAATTATTATAGTCGTGGTCATTGTTGTCTTTGTCATAGTCATAGTTGTCATCAGTGTTGCTGTCATAGTTGTCATCATTGTTGTAGCCATTGTGATTGTGGTTGTGTTTATTGTCATAGTTGTTATATTAAGGGCTACTATTTGTACCTGTTTAGTGCTCCAAATATCTGTATCTCTGTTAGGATTTAAACCTGAAGTGGGAAAACACCTGCATCAACAGCTTCCCCCAGGTGAGAAATGGGTTTTCTGTTGTTGTTGTTTTTGTAATTTGTGGTAATTACACATATAGAGATTGGGTTTGAAAGGCACTGGTATGTTCCTTTAATATGCCTTTCATGATGGTAAAAATTTTTTCGAGTTGGTGATGATGAATAAAAGATGCATTGCCTAAAGTCTTCAGTTCACTGAAGCATAAATACAGAAATAAAGAAAGAAACAAGGCTCTGATTACTCGTGGCTCGCTGGATAATCAAAGCAATGAAAAAATCTTGATTGCAGAGATTTTATTAGGTCGAGGTTTATATGTAATAAGCTTACAAAATAACATTCTCAACATGATGCTGTTCTCCTTTACTAATTCCATTTGGGGAATGATATAAGTGACTCAGTGGATGGCGAGCAATAACACATGCACAGCGCTAACAAGACAGCAGAATGAGGAAAATAATGCCGTTTCCACAGAGAGGCAAAGAATTATGCCTTCATTACAGCCACTCGCTTTGTACAGTGCACACACCACCTGATTTACATGCACACAGCCAAGTAGAGCTGAATGCCAACACACAGCCTCATATGCTAGCTTTCATTTTTCACTGAATCAAAGGATTTATTTATTGCTGTTATAACTGTGATAACAGAAACTAACTTGTTTCATGGATATTCCACAACATTTAATGTAACTATAAATGAATAAAAAAGTATGTCATACATATATGAATTAATAACAAATTGTAATCGTTGGCAAATTACTGTGATATAAAGGAAGTAAAACACTTCTGAATGTGCTGTTATTAGAGCTCCACTCCATGTCCATGTTTTGGTCTGTAGTCAAGTCCGCCATTGTTAAGTCCATGACCAGGACTAGTCGAGATTGACTCAGGACCAGGTCTTAAGGAGGTTGAGACCAAGGTTGAGTCCAAATGAAAGTGAGATGAAGTCAAGACCGAGACCGAAAACCCTCAAATCCTTTTCAAGGCCAAGCTTTTACTTCAGCTCGTTGGCTTCATTCGTGCATTGCACTACTGATTAGGCTATGCTTTCTAGAAAAAGGAATTGCTTCTTGTCAAATTTTGTGCTTTCGAAAAGCCTTTAATTTTACAAACTCTCACTTGAGACCAACACCATATTTAATACCCAAGTCTGAGACAAATACAAGTACCAATGCCAATAAATCAGTTCAATTCAGAAAATGTCTCGAGACTGAACTTGATTCCAAGACCACCCTATCCACATCACACCACCCCGTTCTTTATTATTTTCCTATAACAGCACACCTGTCATGTTTTATTCCTAACTTAATAGTCAGAGAATTAATATGTCATTTTAATAGCCAGGCAGTTTATATATTCTACCAATAACCAGACAGTGAAATTGCAGTGGAGACGGCTGCTCCTCTCTGGGTTCAGTAATGAGGACGGTGTATATTGACTAAACCCTATCTCCCTGTCTCACAGAATAATATCCTCTGCCAGGATAAACACTCCTGTCAGTCAAACCCCTGAGTCTCTCTCAGTGTGGGCGCTTCATCTGAGCATGCTCGCGACACTGCTGGCCTGCTATCACCCTCACACAAAAAAGCGTTCTTTGTATAACTAAGGGTTCTTTGCTTCAGCGTTCTGTTGTTGGGTTACACATAGAATCTTTATAGATTTGACCTTTTTTTTCTAAGAGTGTAGAGGCACTGGCTCTGCTAATCTCATGACATGCATGAAAAAGCTTGCCTTTACTACACCCAGATATTATATGAGGATATTATAGCTTGTATAATAGCTTTCCCTTTGGCCTCCATTGTTGTGATTCTGCATGTGATTGCATGTCTTTGTTTTAATCACACTTTTAATTTGCTTGAGTTTGCCTGTCAGCAAATTGCACTCGCTAATCCTCTTCTACACACTTACTGAACACTCTCTCTCTCTGTTTTTTTGCCATCCTTCCCCAAGGAACAGAGACGAGCTGCTATACTCAGTTTGCATAGCTCTGGTAACAGAGAGCTGAAAGAAATGGAAAATAGCTTGAATGCTGTTTAAAACATCTGCTCAATTTACCCACAATTAGAAACACACCATATATAATATAATTATTTTTTTAAAAAGATGCTCAAAAGTACATCTTTGGCTCTGTAGAAAAGCACATACCTCCTCAGCCATCTGCCACACACTGTCTGTCATTCACTTTCAGAAATATTCACAAAACAAGACTGAGGTTCACAAGGCTGTGCAGTCATCACTATGCATAGCAGGAGCGCATCTGTGACTAACCGCCATTCATATGGGTATGTGAAGATCAGAGATCGTGTAGGGTAGTATTTATATAAGCAGAAACCATGAAAGATAAAAGCACGGTGCCATTCAACCATCTGTCCACTTTCAATAATTCTGCAGCACGTAGGGTTACATTATAATTCTGGATGCACTGCTGTGATACAGAGCTCAGTCTTCATTTTTGTACTAATTGTTTTTATTCATGGCTGTCCTTCAGCGGGTCAGATCGAAATGTAAATTTTAATTGAACTGCTGAATTCGTTTTTGGAAATTTGGATTCGAGGTCAAGTGATAAACTCAACCCTTGGACAAAATCATGCTTGTGGAGAAAGAAGAACATTTTGAACTATTGCTCATGTATTAAAAATTAATTTTTCTGCTGGTCCAGGGAAGACATAGTGTATGTGTGGCCTGGGAAAACCAATCACATGGTCAGATTTAGACATTCTCTACTATACAGTATGAAGAGCCAAAAATGACAGGGTTTCCTGAACTGATATATGTTTTTCTTTGGCACATATCTCAAACATATGAAATATTTTAAAGTCTGAGAAAGGAGGAAATTGCTCTTAAAGATTCGATTCCAAAGATGGCAATACACTGCTTGTGCAAATGCAACTACTATTTACTGATTTCACTTCCATTTTATGTACAATATTTTATATGTATAAGCACTTTATCAAAAAAAAATTGTTGTAAAAAAGTTTACAACAGGGAATGTGTTCTTGCTTTGATTAACAGCATCATCCACAGCAGTCTCTGTCTCATCACCTGAGGTAAAAGTCACTCACGGTGACTAACATCGGTGGAGAAATAATTGCTGAGTCATGTAGTCAGGTCTGTTCTGTTTACCAAACTTCCCATATTTTTGTTAGGTCATTAGCTATCCAACAAGTTGAGTCAGCAGTCAGGTATGAAGACAAGACAAACAAAGCCCATATTCATTAACAGGTGATGCATTTATAGCATTCCTTCATTCATCCTTAGTAAATGCCTGGTCAGGGTCACAGTGGTTTTAAATTAGACTACTAGATTGTTTGTATTTTTTGGAAACAGAACCAACTAAAGTTCTGTTAGTTGTTAGAAAATATCATGGGCAGGTACAAACAAAAATAATAATGATGCAAGGAGGATTAAAATAGCATGCCCGCACACATCGCTAGTCGAGACCAATTATGAAATCGAGCGATGCGCCTCACGATGAGGAACTGTCAGAGCTAGAATTCACACATCAAGCTATACCATGACAGTGCTAACATTTCCATATCTGGGGTTTAGGCAACACCTGTTTGGGTTAAAATCAAAATACAGATACAGGAATGAATATTTGAAGCACTAAACAGATACAGATAAAGATCATGGCATTGCATTATGCCTCTAATAAACATGATCTTTGCAGGAAGAAAATGTGGGTAGGATTATAAAGTAAGTAAAAACATTTCTACATCATTTTAGTGAAAGGTTTCTTAAATTAAAGATGGCAAAGTACACTATGTGGCCAAAGGTCTGCATACAAAGACATCCTATACAGTTGTGCGCTTCCAACTTTGTGGCACATGGATATGATGGTCAGATGTCCACAAACTTTTGGCTCTATGTTACTAGCCAAAAAAAAACAAAACATGAATTTTGTTTGAAACCCGATTTTCTGATGGGTTTTCCAAGCTTACCACATATATAACATGTGTTTTGTGTTTTCCCCTGGAGAAATATAGACAAGAAGAAATGAGAAAACTCACTGAAGTTGGGTTGCAGTGAGTGGAAAAGGTGTCTTGTGAAAATTCATGAGTTGGAATTTGCTCTGATGAAGACCTATAAGCCACTACTGCAAGACTTTACTGATACAGCAATTCCTCCAGACCTCTGCCTCTCAGAGGTACGATAAAGTAATTTATGCTGCTAATATACTGCATGCTCATCTTACAAAGTTACAGATGAGTGCATGTTGTTTTTAATTGCACTAAGTTTTTCAATACTGCTTTACTGAGGATCTCCGTGCTTTTAATAAGCAATTATTCAACATCATTAAATAAGAAATTCTATCTCTGTGACAAAGAGCTGTTTTCATCCTGTGTTAATAGTTCCTGATTATAAATCTGTCTGTAGAGTATACTGAGATTAATATATCTGGTGGCTCAGTGGTACACCCCCTGAGCTCATAAATAGTGAAAATCTCATTTAGATCAAGTCTGCTTTGTAGTTTTATCTTCTCCTTAGAGGTGTACTGAGAGAAATGTTCTGAAGTCGTACTTCTGCAAGCAGCGCTTAATTGAGACTGAAGACTGAGCAAATTTACATTTCGATTTGGCAGTGATCAAATTCTGCTTTGTGAGTTTGCACATTCTCTCTCCGATAGGTTGAAGTTAATTATAGATTACTGTTGAGACTTCGAGCGCGAGGCTTTCACAAAAGCCCTAACCCATGCTCTTCTTGACACTAAGGGGTATCTTAACAGATAACAAAGCCTAGCATGAGAATGAAATACATTCATCCATGCCATAGATCGGGAAAACAGCGTACAGACAACAAATCTGCTGTTGGGTTTATATGTGCTGACATTTCTAAAAAAAAAAAAACATTTGGAGAAAATCCTTTGAGCAAGAGAAGGCTTCACAAAGTATACTTGCAAGTACTTTTATATTGAGTTTACTGCTGTTATGTCAACACAGCTCAAGCCACATTGCAAAGTCAAATCTCAGCTAAGTCATCACTAATGACATTACCAAGCCTTTTGAGTGTATTCGGGTTTTGAGCTAGTTGGTTTTTACATTTGATTTGATTAAACCAGTTGGTTTGTTGATTTCCTGAACCCATTTTGACTTTGACTTTGACCCAGCTTTGTCTCTGTCGTTTGGGTTTGTCAGTGTTTCCAATAAGCCTGCACATGTGTCCAAACCCATGACACTCTGAAGATACTATTAGCATGCTAGCCTTGAAGTGACTTGAAAATAAACTACATATTGACTTGAAAGTGCACTTTAAAATAAATAAATAAAGAAATCTAAAAATTTATCTGGTTATCCCCCTGTCACTTGAGGGACGATGAGAGTGCTTCAAACAAGAGAAATGAAGCTGCTACATCTTTTTGAACTGAGAGACGAGAGAGGCTGGTGTTGCCATGGCATTACCAGGATTAAATATGCAGTCTCCAGCATATCACTGTATCATTTGTTAGAAAATATACTGAGAATTTTACTAAAATGGTTAGTTTCGTGAGATTATGTCTCACATTATGCACATTTAAATACAACACTTCCATCCAAAACTACAGTTGAGACAGGATACACGTGAGCAGTTGAGGGTTAAGAGTCAACCATACCAGCGTGACAGTGCTGGGATTTGAATTCACAACCTTCCCATCAGTAGCCCAAAGCCTTAACCACTGAGGCACCACTGAGTTGTTGGCAGAACTACATAGTACAACCACTGGGTGTTTAAAATGTTTATCTAGAATATATTGTGAGCTTATCATGAATATTTAGTGCATCCATTCAGTCATCTTCAGTAAGCATTTTATCCTGGTCATGGTCATGGCAGATTTGAAGCCTATCCCAGAAACACTCTTTACAAAGTGTGAACCAACGCTAGATGGGACCCAAGTCCAACATGTTCACACACGGGGACTTTAGAGTAGCTAATTCACTTACCAGCATGTGTTTGGGAGGTGGGAGGAAACCAGAGAACCCATTGGAAACCCCATGGACATGTTTAGAACATGCAAAAGCCCACACAGACAGTAACCTGAGATCAGGACCAAACCAGGAACCCTGGAGCTGTGAGGCAGCAACGCTACCCACTGCACTACCACTGGCACTGTAGCTACTTAGTATTTTCAGAAATAGGTTTCATCAGATTCAAGCATAGATTCAACTTTATTGTCATTGCACAGAATACAAGTACTAGTGCAGCAAAATGTACAACAAAGTAGTACTAATGTGCAGATTAAGCAATAAATAGGATGGCAAGGTATATACAGTATGTACAGTAAGATGTGTATATAGAGATCCAGTGATGAATATGTACAGTCTAAATATGAGCAATATGAAAGAGGTGTAATATGAGTAATGTGCAGAAAATAATAGTGTGTATGTACCAGTTCTTGATTAATGAGTGCACAGAGAACAGTGTGCGTGCACAGAGTATTGATCTGTGTGTGGGGTGAGCTGTGACTTGGTTCAGTTCAGCAGAGTCTAACTGTCTTACTGTATTAATGTATTCATATCTGTATTATATCTACTGTATACTTATAGGAAAATCAGATAAGCAAAAATATCAGAGCTGAAGTCCCTGAGCACCATTTTGAGAAATACCGACGCAGAAATCATTCAGTCCTTTGCTGAATTTATGGAACCAAATAAGACACGCTAGTTTAAATTTCTAACTTTACTGAAGTGCAGTATCATTTTCATTCTCTTGGCTGCGCTTTATATCGAAATCATTAAGCCAGCAGGTGGAAAATGAGCAACCTGAATGCAGGATACAAGCGAGACATTAAAACTGTAGGTTTAATCCTGCAAACTGTACTTTCCACATAGCCTCATGGATTTTATCCTAAATGACTCATCTCAGATAATGTGATTGAATCTCACTCTTTTGAGAAAATCTCATTTGAGATGATTATTTCTCCAGCAGGTAATAATCACTTTCTAATGCACTTTTGATTTCTTAACCTGCATTTGAGAAGTCACAATTATAACATTTATATTCAAGTCACTAGAAGCATAATTTCTGCAGAACAAAAGCTACTTTACCACAAAGTGGGGGAGGCATTAGAGGAAAGTTGTGCCATATCGAGTCACCTTTATCGAAGAAGGAGACTTTCCAATGGTGGGTCGATGTATGTAGTTTCACGACCTGATGATAAACTGCAATTATAATGGAGGTCTGGGACAAGCCCAGAACAGCGTCATCGCTTTATCATCAACAAGGCCATTTAACTCAAAGCTGAAGGACGTTCAAAGAAATTTTCCTTTCTTCTGAATTGAACCTTCAGGTTTGTTTTGTTTTTCAGTCCTCCAGTTTAGAGGATGGATCAAATTAAAGGAAAATCTCATTTTCAGAGGAAGACAGAAAAAAACTACATTATGTCTGGCTACGTTGTTATGTGAAGATCTGAAAACATGAATGGGAAATGAAACTCACAACACTGTAAGTTGGATGTATGTATGTGGTGGATGTTGTAGCAGGTTCAGATCCACTTTTGTGTGTGACACAACACTGTTTCTAATAACACATGGAAGGGCCGATGTGTGTTGTTGTAATGAATTATAAGGCAAGTGCATGAATCTGACACGCCATGAATCGTCTTCTGTTCTTACGATCTACTTGCGTCACAGCACATGTGCAACTGTAAAATTAGGTACGGTGTGATTTATTCCTCATCCCTATCCCTCCAGCTCGCTCTTAACACAGCTGTATGTTAGCAAGCCATGGCATGTTTTTTTTTTTTTTTTTGTACTCAGCTCAGGAAAGTCTTCGGAAAACTTTAGACAGCAATGTAAATGTAAATTTAGCGTAAAAATTGACTGTGCCTCCTAGGATACACAATTTGTACTCGTATATCTTGGTGCATTATAGGATTAAATAAAATAGTGCACTGGGTGTGCTTCACTGGTTTTGGACAACACTACAAAATGGCAGTACAAAAATAGTGCACTATATAACGAATAGGGACGGCATTGTTCACATACTCACATACATACTGTGTACCTTTTGTGCATCTGGGGTATTAAAACACATAGATGGTATGTCAGAGCTCAAACCATATCCATCAGGTTTCCATGTCAACTGTTATAACGTTTATCTATTTCACGCCAGCTATAAGAGCACATATTTATCACTGTGTTAAATATACAATGTTTTTTTTTTATCAAGAGCTGTGCCTCAAATCAAAACCCTAGATGAGATAATTTAAACACTAACTGCAGTAGGGAAAACACTTAGTGTTAAGTCTTTAATAGTCCATAAATATGCAATGTGAGACACAGCTCTTATTTGTTTGGTCTGTTGTGGATATTGTGCCACATAGTGACGTGTATGGCTCAGCCATTTAAATTATATTGATACAGCACAATACAAGTTCCTGTGAATGAGCTGTTACTATAAAACAGACTAGAACAAGTACATTAATATAAACCTTGCTGCTGGAACTACTTTCAGAGCTGCTGTTACGAAATACATAAGTATAACCAATCAGATTCAAGAATTCAACAGTGCTGTGGTATAAGACTATTGTATATACACAATATATAGAAATTTGCTGTATTTGAATCTAAAATTTCTTAACATAGCATCACCAAATATTTGTGGTCACACATGCAATATGTTTCATATGTACTTGGACAAGGACACCTACCCTGAAGCTCTGTTGTCAGCAGAGAGTGTGTTATTAATTCAGCCATCTGCACGCTTACCCACAATTCCCTGGATTAAAAGAAAAAAAGTGAGGGACTGCGAGGCTTTTGTCTGGTTGCCAGGACTTCAGATAAATCAGCTTGCCAGTGTCTGAGTCAGATGATGAATTTTGCTGACCGCTTTTTGTTTGGTGTGGATGTTGTATTTTGCAGTGGACAGAGCTGCTGAGTGTACAATTCCATTTTTAAGCCAGAGCACAATTTTACAGAAACTTGCACAATATCTTTAAACAGAAAATCAGCATATCAAGTTTACAATTCACTTTTCTATTCCTTTTATGTATCCCCCCCCACCCCACCCCAAAAAAAAGACTTTCTCATGTGCTAAATTATGGGGAAAAAAACAGATGCTTCTGCTGTCCTTGTACAACCTCTTCACAATGATTTCAGGTAGAACCCCTTCTAAATATGTACACCCCCTTCAAGTGGGTTCAAGTGGCATTAACTTTACTTTACACTTTAAAAGTGTACATCAACCAACAGGTTCTTAATAGAACCTCTGTAAAACTTTACAACTCACAGAGTGTTCCATGTAGAAGCCATTCAAGAATCTGCACTCCAGGGTTCCAAGTACAACCCCTTTAGGAGTGTACATCCTCAGAGGGTTCCAAATAGAAATCCTTCATGAATATGCACCCATCAAAGGGTTCCAAGTAGAATACTGTATGACGGTACAACCCCCAGAGTGTTCAATGTACAACCCATTTAAGAATCGGCACCCTCAGAGGATTCCATGTAGAACTTATTCTAAGAATGCAAACCCCCAGAGAGTTCAAAGTATTTAAAATCTACATTTAACCCACTACAGGGTTCCAAGTTGAACTCCCGTAAGATTGTTCAATCCCTGGAGTGTTCCATGTAGACCCCATTCAAAAAGCTGCACCCCAGTGCTCCAGACTGAACCTGTTATAAGACTGTACACCCGCCAACTGCTTCCAAGTAGAACCTTTGTAAGAGTGTAACAACCTCAGAGTGTTCGATATAGAACCCATTTATGAGTCTATACCCAACAAAGGTTTCTAAGTGGAACATATTCTCAGAGTGCACACCCCCAGAGGGTTCAAAGTAGTAACTCTTAAAGAGTGTACACCCTCCAACAGGTTCCATGTAGAACCTCTGTAAGAGTGCACAATCCACAGAGGGTTCCATATAGAACCCATTTAAGAATCTACACATACCAAATGGTTGAACTCATTCTGTGAGTGAACACTTCCCACATTTCAATGTAGAACCCATTTAAGATTGTACACCCATCATGGAACTCCATAAGAGTGTAGAGAAGAGAATACATAAGGAGTTCATTAAAAAATACTTCAATACTTCAGTACTTAGAAAATGGTTCCTCAAGGATAGTTAGAGGCTCTTCACTTCCTAAAGATGTTCTACTTGAAATGTTTTCTGATAAAGAAAATATGGTATTCTCTATAGTATGAAACCTCCTCCACAGTGTGAAACAAAACCACAGAACCCTTAAGAGTTTTATATGAAACTTTTTTTTCCCCTAAGAGTATATAGTTGGACAAATGCTCCTGCCTCAGGAATCTGACCACACAGATTTGGGATGCAGAACTGATTATTTGCAGACAGGAAGTTCTGCAGTTCAACTGTTCTATTGTGGCTTTGTGACTTTCTGGGCTCTTTCATCAGAGCGGAAAGCACCACAGCTCTTGCTGAGGAACAGAGCGAGAGTGGGCGTTTAAGCAGCAGGGAGTGTCACCAAAATTATCCTGACTTAATTGCCCTTCACTGGTGCATTAACGCCCCTATTTTTAAGACGGCCTACTAAACATTATCCACTGGTTTTCAGTTCTATGGGTCTTTCTAGCACTGAGAACAATGGCAGCATGGAGCAAAAGAACACACAAGGGAGCTTGTTAGCGCTAATTAGTGTCTGTTACTGACAGTGTCTTATACCAGAGCCACATGAGAGACTTGACTTCACATCCACCGTACCTGCAGTCTGAGAAAACAAAAAAGTCCTCATTTGAGCTGAACCATCAATAGTGTAAGAATGTATATAGGTTTATAAATTGGACATTGCAACAGAAGTTTAGATCAGAAGAGAAGACCAGGCGTTTATTTATCAAGTGTTAAAAAACGAAAGCATGATCGAAAGCATGCTTGGGTCTCTACTGAACAGTAATCAATCAGATGTTGCAACAAATTACAGCTCAAGTAATGTATAATGGCTATGGATATAAAACAGGCTCACCAAAACTGGACAGGTGAAAACTGGAAAAGACCAGATGATGTTTTTACAACATCCAGTTTTGGTGCTCACTGCAGCTTCCTGTTCTTGGCTGACAGGAGTGGAACACATTGTTCTCTTCTGCTGTTTCAGCCCGTCCACCTCAAGGTTTGACATGTTATGCGTTCTAAGATGCTTTTCTGCTCACCCTGGTTGTAAAGAGTTGTTACTTGAATTACCATAGCCTTCCTGTCAGCTCTGACACATCTCATCAACAAGACGTTTCTGCCAACAGAACTGCTGCTCACTGGATGTTTTTTTGTTTTTTCGCACCTTTCGGTGTAAGCTCTAGTGAATGTTGTGCATTAAAATCCCAGGAGATCAGCAGTTTCTGCAATACTGAAACACAAACAACCATGCCAACATCACCGTTTTCACCACATCACAATTAAAAAAAAGAGAAAGACAAAAAAAGGATAAATAATTGGGAGTTCTTCACATCAGATGACAGGCCCACATGCTGAGGAGGTGCTTAACATGTGAATTAATAATTCTTACCCACTTAGATAACAGCTGTTTATGGAAGTCATCTGTACAGGTAATTGAAGAGGACTTTGCCAGCTGCTTTATGTAAAGTGCTTGATTGCAGTTGTACTTTGGCAAGGCAAGTTAATATTCAGTTAATAAAACATGAGATGTTGACTGGCAATTATGAGCAATGAAACTATGTACACATCCCACTTGTAACTATTTGTAATGACTCTCAGCTAAAACATGCACTCAGTCTGGAATACACAATACTAAAAGAAGATAGAACAGCTGATCTTTTAAACAATTTGGAGTAAGTTAAGGAAATGGAAAGCTTTACTCCTAAGCGCTTCCCTCAGGCCTTCTGCTCATTTCAGTCTGACGTGTAGGAGATGGTCTTCTATTCCCATTAGCCTTGTGCCCCACAGTACCCTATCACGCTTCTTACTTATCGATCTGACTCTGCCCTCTCTCAGGCTCATCCCTGAAGCTAATCATTGGGTGAGAATCAGTACCATTGCAGCAGTTTGTGAGCAGTCGGCTTGCACACATCGCACTCTGAACCCCCTCAGGCCCTCGAGGAAACATTAAAGTGGATGGATTAGTTCCTGGATAATGCTGAAGCAGAACCACTACAAATGTGGAAATGGTAGTTGCTCTCAAGTGGATACAAACAGCTTAGTGTAATCTGTCATCTATGCATGTGTAGTCAGTAGAGGTTGCACGAGTATTAATTATTTACTAATTTGAAAAAAAAAAAAAAAGTAGTCAAAAGAGGTATTTTGCATAGTTAAGATATTGCTATATTTAGGCTGTTATATTAGTGCAGGTAAATGATGATAAATAAAAGCAAAGAATGCTTTTTAGGCTATACTGTTACCAATGTAAATAAATAATAAATCATTGCACTGGATGTGCAAAATAATAAATAAGTGCAGAGTTGATTCTGGAACTGAGAGCGCGCAGCATGGAAGCTCATGTCCATCAACAGAGCTGTCATTTTGATTCAATATTAATTGAATTATTGTTTAAATAAAAACAAAAATATTGTCTTTTTAATGATTGATACTGTGCACTTGTGTACATTATGACCTGGAACATAAACTAACAAGATCAAATGTTTTGATTTTGATTTTGAGTAAGGTCATGAAATGGTGAAATAAAACCAGAGTTGGTTATTGGACCCAGACAGTTGGATCCTGCTGTATAAAAATCAGAGAGAGCAATTCCTGCTCATGTTATCTGGAGTGTGCATTATGTTGCATTGAGTTAGGGGGTCAGTAATCCTCCTTTTCTCCTCCATCTCTTTCTATAATTCATCTTTTGCTGTAGGCTTTTAACTTTAGAGTGGTAACTCTAAGCTCTGTGATGTGTGCGAGGCTAATGTTCCTCCTGGAGGTGTGTTTAAAATGTGCACAGCGTGTGTTTGAGCTTCAGTCAGACTGAGTCATATGTACAGAGAAAAAGCTATAAGTGAGAGACACAGCACACCCACGAGTCAGCCTCAGAAATCCTCTCAAGCGTTGTTCAGCCCCACACCCCCTCGCCATTTGCTGTCTTTTTATTAGCCGCTACTTGATAGATGTGTGATTTTGCTGTATTCTGAGTCAGGGTGCTGCCACCCCCTTCATTTCCACAGCTTGTTTCTGTTTATGTGACTGTGTGTGTCTATTTCTAATCCTGTGTGTGTGTGTGTGTGTGTGTGTGTGTGTGTATTTCTAATCCTGTGTGTCTGGCTGAAAGGTTTGATGGATACTAGTGAAGCACATCAGAAAGAAAATACTTTAAAAGGAAAATGAAAATGCCACCAATAAAAAACTCTATAGAGCCCTATATATTATGTGCATGTGATCTGTGATGTGATTGGATGGCTGATGTCATCACATGACATTTGTTACATGATTACAGTCAGACTGGGATATTATAAGTTATATACAATGATTTATTTAGGATGAAATGATGCAGTAATATACAATCTTAGAGCTTCATAGGTGATTAAAGCTAATGTGAGATATATGAGAGTGCACAGCGATTTCATTAATATTCCATTAAAAAAAAGACATTTTAAACACAGGTAAAGTGCCCTTCATAACAGCCCATGTGCATGTTTCAGATAATACTTAAAATATTACCAAACCAAACAGCATTTTTTTTCTCGCCCAGCTCACTATAACTCCAATTTACCTTGAAATATGCTCATTAAAAACTTTCAGATATCATTCATTTTTCATTCACTATAGAATAATCCTCCCTATGAAACATTTGGAATATTCTAACAGGAAGTTGCATCATCCAAATTTCCTAAAGATCCTGAGAAAATGAAAAATAGGTTCTTTCGTTCTGGTTTCTTTATTTTCAGTGATATTGTGATACTCACTGATGAGGTCAGTTTGAAAGTTGAAACAATTCTGTTGCCCAAATTCTGGATTTAAAGTAAATGATCAACTAAAAATATGTATATTTTATGCAAGTTACTTGAATGTCCTTAAAGTCCTCATCCCATTCATATGGATGCTTTGCTAAAAAAATGGAGCCTGTCAGCAAAGAAAACCTGAAAAAATGAGATTGTTTCCTGAGGTGTGTTTTTTAAATGGTTAAATATTTTCGTAGATTGAATGTTGAAAAATGATTTTTTTAAAAAAATACAGTTTCTTCCTGCAGATAGAATATATAAGCTTCCTGCTCTGTAGTTTATTTGTACATCCGTTTTCATCAACCATCTCTGGTTTCATCTTATTTTGTAATCTTTTTCATGTTTTTGATATTTTTGCAATCTGCAATGTTTTTAAGAATCTTTTTTGCAGCAAACTCTAAGTCCTAGCATACCACTACAGCCACCCGTCCTCGGCACTCTGCCTGGATTGATCATTAACACCTGCAACTGCTTCCTAATCAATTAAGGATTCTTTAAATACTCACACCAGACACAAGACTTCACGCAGACTTCCACTCTCCACGTGTGTGAAGTCTTGCCATTTCCTGCTTCTTCCATGAACACCTGCCCAGTATTTCTGTACGTCATGATGTTTGTATTATTTGCCTGAATTTTCATAATGAGTTTGTTCTTCAGGTTCATAATGTGTTTGTTCTTCAAATTTAGGTTCATTTGTAGTCTAAGCTAATATTCTCCTTGTCTGTCCCTATCTGGTTTAAAGACTAAGATTTCTAATGTAATATGCATGTCTTGCTCATGTTCATGCTCACAAATCCTGCTAAAGTGTCTTGAACTCTTTTTTTATATACCCTTAATCTATCCACGGTTAACAAAAGAACTTATTTATAACAAAATATCTGTTTCAGTGCTTTATTATTACAAAATGGCCGAAAGTGTGTGGTAAGATATTACTAAAAAAAATGTCCCTTTCTGAATGTGATAAAGTAAACATTCTCTAATCCTTGTATTCTGCTGTCACACACTGCCTGGGTACTGAAAAGATCAGGAAAGACCAAATTATTAGATGTCAAACACTTTTTCTGTTGATTTTTTTATCTAATAGATTGGATTGGTATTGTGCAATTCTTTTTATTATTTTATAGATATGTTGTAAAATAGATGTACATTGTCCTTTTTTCCCTTTAAAACCCCTAGGGGATGCAAACTTTTGCACTCAACTATATCTACTTTTTTAATCTTTTTTATGGCCATAATATAGTTATGAAAAGGATAACCATTATCAAAAAATGTTCCCAAGACATGAAATGCAATGTGCTTGGGCAGATACAGTATGTAGGTGTCTTTATGTCTGTGTCTGTCTGCTTTAGCATTAATGGTACAGAGGAGAGATGTGGAGGATGTTATGTCACACACACACATACACGCAGCTCTGATCTGGGCTTTAGGTAACAAGCTCTGTTATCAACTGACAGACAGCAAAGGGGTCTGTTTGGTGACTGACAGGTCTTGTTAAGAAACATTACAGCTCTTGAGTTTCTGACATTCTCCTCTCAGGAGGAACTTGCTGAATCACAATCAGGATGAGGGCACGAGGAGCGAGAAAAGGGAAATGGAGTGCCATTTTTGCATACATAATATCTCATTAGGGCTTGTCTTCACACAACAGGCTACTAGTCTGCCTAATGGCCACTTTTTAAACATAATTAAAGGCTCAACTCATCTCTGACTCATTTCTTCACTTCACAGTCGCTCCTAAAAGGTCTGGCAGTGATGATGCTTTCTTTGCCTTCCTTGCTCGGGGAGTTATTCAGGGAGAACAGTAAAAGTGCAGCTGAGACTTAAGAGGGGGCGAAAAATGAGCAGCTCCGGTAATTGCAGCCTTCGCAGCGGCTTTATGTAACAACCAGGTCACATCCTGTTCTGTAAAGAGTACTTCTGATGCTGATGGAAAAAACTTTAAAAAGCAATTAAAAAAGCTATAAATTATATATTAAGACTCACAACAGGTTTTTTCATCCTCAGCCTTGTGGTTTTGCTTAATTAGCAAATTAACTGCATATAAATGACATTTCAATCAATTTAACACCCCATATAATTAAGATCTGGCTGTTATTCAAATCACATGGTTATATTAATGGATTCATTCTAATACGTTATCGTTTCTATAGTAACAGCTTACACAGGAAACTCCATTTAAGCTAAGCCTAATGATAAACAGATTAAAAACTTGTTATTTAATGGAGCAAGACGTACAGTAAAATCATTGTTATGTTGAAGTTTTCTGTAAGGACATGTTTATTAGACATTTATGAAAGGAGTCTCCAGTGTCAGCTCTCTGTAACAGTCAGTAGGTTGTTTTCTAAGTCTTCAGGACAGAGGAGGTTTTTGTTGTCCTGAAAGAGAGAGAAAAGAGGCTGATGAAGGACATACTGTTAATAGTTACCATTATATAAGTGATAACAGGAACTAATTTGGCTCATGGATGTTCCACAACTTTAAATATAACTATAAATAGATAGAAATATGATGTGCTGTACTTTAAAAAAATAAAAGATTGAAAGAAGTGGCAACTTTCTGTCATATAAGAGGAATAAAACACTTCTAGACATGCTGTTTTAAGAAAAGAAGCAACTTCAGGATTAGTAAGAGTAACTTCACTTCACATCAGGCTGCATTGCACCACCGTGACTTTATTCCTTACTCATATAATTTTAGGTCTATATAATGTAATATCATATTTCAATATGATGCTTTATGTATTTTAATTTCTTGAGTAAATGTAACAAGACAAGATGTAGATTAAGTGTAGTATCTCAACACACACACACACAATCACAATAAACACACACACACACACGGCTGTCTTACCATCCTTCCACTGAAATAATTATTAATGAAGTATATAATCCAACTATGCTACACATAAGATAAGATAAAACAAGATTTTATTGATCCAAAGGGGAAATTAGAGCGTTTCAGCACTATACATAAAAGACAATGCACAAATGCACATAAGAAATAAAGTAAGAATAAAATAAAGATAAAGTAAAATAAATAAATATTGAAAATACTGAAAAATCAAATAAAATTTAAAAATATAAAATGCATGCATAGCATAGATATAAATAATAAACCTATATAATATGCATCATATACAGTACATCTCTAGCTATGCTAAGGTGCAGGAAGTACAGTATATTGTGTTGCTGTTCTATACAGTGTAATAGTAATAAATCTGACCCTAACCTTAATCCCAGTAACCAAGGAAACCTTTAGGCTTTTTTTAGTTTTTAGTTTAGTGTTTAAAAAAAAAAAAGGCAGTTTTCCTCATGGTGACCAGCTGAATGTCCCCACAAAGTAAAAAAAAATAAATAAATTTTAAAAAACTGTCAGATCCTCACTGACCTTTATCACAACTGAGACTTGAGACTTTTGAAGTATTTTAGTTTCATTCCTATGTAACAAACAGAACAGGAAGGTCCCAAAAATGAAAATAAACCTAAAACATCATTAAACACAACTATAAAATATCCAGTTGATGTTTCAGGACATGCACTACTAACTGTACTTTTCATTCACGAGCAAATCTTTCCCAAGCCACTGAGATTCCATAAGCAAACAGCACGCATGGGGTGTGTGCAAATCTCCCATAAGCCCATGCAATTACAGAACAGGACAGGCCCTTTAGATCATTTGCAGAGAGGATGGCGTAATTTATGCTTTGCTTATCCTTCAGTGTTTTACTATTCTATAAACGTTTGTGTGGTTTTTAATGTAGGTCTGCGCACTCCCAGGTACATCGCCAGGCCATTGCCTGAGCACTATTCATCTCAATTTAGCCCCGGTTGCTCGTCTCAATGAGGAGGAAAAATAGATGCCTCCTGTCTCAGAGCTAATGCTTCTCAAATGCTGAATGACCGTACGCATTTGGAGCTGTCACTGGGGGGTTATGACATCCCTTACGACTGAGGTTATAACGACCTTGCTCGTTTTAAGCCAGCGTTTTGACTGATGTAACAAATTAAGCAAATTATCTGGCTTGTGCAGGCTGTGCATTACTGACAGGAAAGCCAGGCTGACATTTCCAAAGTACAAGCTGAAGATGGATATCGTCCTTTCTGTTGGACCCTGTCATGCTTGTGAGATTTTAGGTTTCATCTTTTTAGCTCTGTATATGAAGAGCAACTACACTGAATAAATTATACCAGTCCTTTTCTCTGGGCTGTCTGCTTTTGCATTGTTTTTGTTTCATTCCCTGCCCATACAGAACTATAAAATATTCAGGTCATATCAAAAAACGGGCAAGCTGTCAGTGAGCTAAAAATGCACATTTAGTAGGTTAAAGAAAAAAAAAGACAGAAGAGAGACAGAACACCACAGTAAGTACTGAAAAGACAGTACTGAAAAAGTGGACACTAAAGCTTTGTCCAAAATGCCACTGTGATATAAATGTGTATTAACACTTAAACCACAGTGCTGTTGAAATCTGTAATTTGATTGGTCCAAAGGTGTTGATTAATTTTCTATAACAGCAGCTCAGTAGCAGAGTGTAGTTCCGTCTGCAAGGTTTATAATACTGCGTTCCTTCTAATACGTTAACATTTCTATAGTAATTAATTCGCTAATTGTTTTTTAAGAACACAGTGTTTATTTAACGTTCACGGAAGGAGTCTCCAGTGTCAGTGCATTGTGTATCAGTCAACTTTCCAGTTTCTCAGTAACATGACAAGCTTTGTTTTGGTTTTTTTTGCCTTATTACCTTCAAGAATGAGGGGAAAAAAGGGAGAATGGTGAGGGGACAACTGTTTATAGCTGTTATAGTATAAGTGATGACAGGAACTAACTTGTTTCACAATCATTCCATTAACATTATATGTACCTATAAACTGAAAAAAGCATGAAGTGTCATTCTTGAATTAATTTTTTTTAAAAATCATGGTTGGTAAATTATTGTGGTATAAGATTATTAAAGCAACTCGGAACATTTGTTGTTGTTCGAAAATAATCAACTTTGCATTAGGCCACACCACCCTGTCATTTATTATTTTCTTATTACAGCACACCTGAAGTACTCACTGTAACCCGATGGAGACAGGAAGCGTGCCATTAGCCCACATCCAAATAAAAATGCTGCTACTAGAAAGCAGTATGACATGAAAGCTTTAGTTGCCTGAAGGATAACTCAAAAAGGACAAAAATGAGTTCCTCAAAGAGAAACTGCTGCTCTGAAGTGATCTAGATACACTAACCATTTACGTTACTCAGACTTCAATCTCCAAATTCAAGGTTGTATAAAGTGTTTCAAAATAAATCTGAGTTTTGTTTGCCCTGGCCTGAAAGCTAGTATTGATTTTCTTTTTGAGTCCTCTGTGTCTTCGTCCATTTACGGACAGAAAGCCATCAGTCAGAGGTTTCCGGCTCTGATACACGGCATTCTTGCCACGCTGAATTTATGGCCTGGCTGAGCTATCATTTGAAGTGTCTAGTTTTGTCACAAGGGGAAGCAAATATGCCTATGGTGGCAATTATAAGTCAACTTATAATTGTCTATAATTAAAGACTTTATATAAAATAATCTTTAAAAGAAGAAGCACAACTTTAAATAAAAGCAGTCAACATAAAACAGAGCGATTTTCATTGAAAGGAGCCAATATCAGTGTTTGAGCTGTTTACCTTCAGGATGTTTAGTAAGTACATGTGTTTTAGTGCTAAGTGCAGGGACCCCTAACTGTAATATGACCCCCATGACATTCATAAATGCATATTTCTAATTTTCTGTATAATATTTTCGTCTACTTATAGAGCTTTTTATACCTGAACGTTCCACCAACAGAACACATCAGGTTCAAGTTGACATTATTTCTACACCTACTTGTTTTTGAATTCCTACTAAAATGTAAAGAATAACAGGAACTAACTCTCATTTTTCAGATTCATAACTATAAATGGATAAAAAATAGCATTGGTAAATTTTCCTATAACAGCACACTTCATTGTGCTTTGTTCCTTACATCCTGTATTAGCAGATTACGTTAAAAAAAATTAAATGAGGTTAATTACTTAAAACGTAATACTTTAAGTAACACACAATTAACCAACACGTTAACCATCAACACGTTAACCATTAACACATTAACCAACATGTGTTAAATTAGTATCTTATCACATTTGATTGTAACTCAGCCTCATGTCTCGCGTTTTGTACGAATCTGTTTACGTTAGTGTTGTGCAAATTAGGAAAAGTCATTTTTACTAAGACATATTTGTGTTAGAAATCTAACCATGTTAAATCTCTTTTAACACAAAATGTTTTGTACACACACACAATCACATTTTTTGTTTAACAAGTGCTTGATCTTTAATATGTTCTCAGGGTCTTCTCTGTCCACTTGAAAGCCGTGTTATGAATATATGACCTAGATTCAGACAAAAGGCCATTTTTATCTGAGTGCTACATGAAAGGGTTTGTCTTTTAAACCACAAACTCAGATCTCCTGAGAGTGTTGGCACGAACAATTGTTTTTTTTTTCCTTTCTTTTTTCTAAGGACTGAATCATTTCATCACGTCTAATCCAACCCATTCTAATGCACTATATTGTTCCTTTGAGATATCAATATATGTATTAAGATTAACATTTATGTTGCACAGATTTGCATAAAGAGTAATTCAACAATGAGTTTGGTTTCCTTAAACTGCAGCTGTGAAGCCACAACTGCGACCAGGACACACCTTTAATCAGAAAGACTTAACCCTATAATGCCATTTGTATCATATTTGATACATGAGTTTCTGAGACCTCTACATCATCAACATTATCAATACATTCCTGAAAAACCTGTTGTATTCAATCCGACACATGTTTTCTGCCCTCTGGTTGATTATGCGTGCACTACAGGCAGTAGCTATCGTTTGAATGCTAAATCAAAAGTGGCTGCCTTCATGTGGTGACTCACACGTTTTTCGGCAGGGAAATCTTTTCAAAAATTGAAAAAGTTACAGTAAGAATAACCTTCATATTGTTACTAACATTTCTATATGAATATTTACTGAATTGAAGGAACTTATAATTACCTAATATTTCGTACCTTATTTTGTATTAAAATCGTGTTGAAAATATGAGTATCAAATATGATACAGCAGGTATGTAAGGTAATTTATCTGTAAATTTCTCAATTGTCACTGCACTGCAATTCATGATGCAGTCTGCACTATACCTTCCAAAATGCCAAATGCTCTGTTTTGATTTTTAAATTAAACTATTTAACGACTGAAATGCCATTGTGACACTATATATTGAGAGTGGAAATTGAGAGATTTATATGAGTTTTATTTATGCAACCTGCTCTCGTGATGTGATAAACACTTGGATGTTGCAATATTTTAGATGGCAAAAATGTTCCGTGTTGAAGATGTCATCAGCATGATTATGGATGGAAATTCAAGTGACATTGAGCTGTTAGGGGAAGATGAGGATGATGATGATGATGAGGAATGGACTCCTAATGCAATGCTTACTAAGGACAGCTCAGATAGTAGTGATAAGGAAGACTTGCGAGATGAAAGTGTAGATCAGATGAGCACCGAGACAATCACAGAAGTAGAGGGTCATAACAACACAGCAGTCAGAAAAAGGCAAAGTGAAAAGAAAAGAGTACAGATGGAGAAAGGCACAATTTGATCCACCAGCTGTTGAATTTGATGAATGTGTTGAAGAAGGCATAGAGGACAGGTCAAACTGGACACCATACAAATATTTCAACAGCAGTAATACAAATAATACAAAAACAGTTTGTTACTGATGAGATGCTACAGGAAATTGCAGAACAAACAAACTTGTACAGTGTACAGAAACAGGGAAAGTCAGTGAACACAACTGCCAAAGAAATTGAGCAGGTTCTGGGTATGTACATGCACCTGGGGTTAGTACAGATGCCCGGTGTACGAGCCTATTGGGAGTTGGAGACGAAATACTCCGCAGTATGTGATGTGATGTCGAGAGATTGATTTCTGAAATTGCTGGCACTGATTCACTTTCAGGACAACCTCAGTGTGTCTGATGATGCGAGGAAAGATAAACTGTGGAAACTCAGGCCATGGTTGCAAAAACTGCGAGAACAATTTCTTTGCATACCTCGTGACGAGTGTCATGCAGTTGACGAAATAATGGTGTCGTTCAAGTGAAAATCTCATCTACGTGTCTATATACCAGCAAAACCTCACAAATGGGGGTTCAAGATGTGGGGACGTGCTGGACAAAGTGGCTTTCTTTATGATTTTGATGTTTGTCAAGGTGCAGAAAATCTAGACAAAGAGAAATCTGATGTTGGTGTTTCTGGAGATGTTGTCCTGTAAATGACATCAACCCTTCCAGCAGGAAAAAAATCACAAGGTGTTTGCAGACAGCTACTTTACATCAGTTCCACTGGTGGAACGTCTAAAAGAAAGAGGAATCCACTGCATAGGCACAGACTGCAATATGATGGATGAAAAAGATTTGAAGAAAAAGGGAAGAGGGTCAATGGATTTCAGAGTAAACCAGGAAAACATCATCATTGTAAGGTGGCGTGACAACAAAGTTGTGACCCTACTTTCTTCTTTTGTTGGCATTGAACCAGTGGGATATGTGAAACGCTGGGATCGAAAATCCAAAACACACATAATGGTTCCCAGACCAGCCATTTTTGAAACATATAACAAGTTCATAGGAGGTGTTGACTTCCTTGATATGCTATCTACCCTTTACAAGTTCAGCTTCAAATCCCAAAGATGGTATATGTACATATGGTGGCACACTGTCACAGTGGCAGTCATCAATGCATGGAACCTCTACAGAAGAAACCAGAAGAAACTGGATCCCTGGATGAAACCTATGGGATTGCGAAGATTTCAGGCTTCTGTTGGCACTTCTCTCACAAGCACAGGAAAGAGCAAAATCAAGTGTGGCAGACCACTATCCTCTCCAGAACAAAACCCCCCCATAAAAGGCCAAACTCTAGCATGCCTCCTGATGTGAGAAAAGATGGCATTGATCATTTCCCAACATGGGAAACCCGACAGAGATGCAAGCATTGCACAGGTAATCACTTCTCACAAGTCTACTGTGGGAAATGTAAAGTTCTTTGCCTCAGCAAGAACAGAAACTGTTTTTATGCCTACCACAAGATGCATTAAAAAGGTTTTAAAAAGGTTCCTGTTTAAAAAAAAGAACCAAACCAAATCTGATGTTCCTAATGCAATAAACTATATTTGTTTTTGTTTCTAAAATAAATGTTGTTGTGTTCAATAAATTTCCATAAACGCCCAATGAATCAAATATGATACAAAACAAATATCATATTTGTATATGACTATGATTTTTTTTTGTTAAAAGGTCCAATAAACACTTCAATTTCAAAAAATTAGAATTTTCTGGCTATTATTTGATGTGTCAGGCTTTAAAGGGTTAAGTCCCTAGTTGAGTAAGATGATCGTCAGAAAAGTAGGACATTTTATGTCCGTGTCATGGTGATACGGTGACGGCAATCCTAATGGGTGTGCCCAAGTGTGTTTAAATAACCCCAGATAAGACTCTTATCGGAAATCATGGCTATGTTATTGTTACTATGAATGAAATGCGTGCAGATTACATTAAAAAAAAAACACAATAAAACTTTAAATGGGTTCCTTTATAGGAAAATAATAAGAAAATGAGCAACAACGAGGTGATGTGGTGCAGTACAATTCCTGATGCATTTTTTGTATTACATAAAGAATATCAAGAACGTTGACAGTATGACCAGAATTTGGATTTAAGCAGAACGTGTGCAAGAACAGATTTTGAATTACCACTTTGACAGAATGACAGAAACCTACAGATTTTGTTAAATGATGCATGGAACTGGAAGCGTCCAGATTAAACACTTGGTTACTAGCTGACATAGCCAACTAGAGCGAAAACACCAGTTAGTATCATGATTAACCGAAAAAATTCCTTACAAACTTGTGCTCAAAACTCAAAGTTGAATAACCAGCTATAGGCCCGGTAGATTTAAAGCAATGCTTGAGGCAGATACGGTACCTAAATACAACAAACCCTAACACTTCCAAGTGCAACGAGTGAGTGATTTTTTACCCTGACTGGTGTTTGGGTTATGACAGGAAGCTAACATACTGCACATAGTGTTGTGTAGCTGGAAGCCACCATCCAGACACTTCAGTTATTGTGACAGATGAAACGCAGCTCTGTGTCGGTGCTACTAATTATTTGACTCACTATTTCCATCTCGTCCAACGACAAACATTACCACTTTCGGTGGTAATTTTTTTTCTCTGCCTGGTAGGATTTCTTGCTAGCAATGATGACACTCTCACCAATGGTGATACGAAAGAGAAGAGTGAGATTATCTTTTTGTCTGTTTATTCTGCTGACTGAAGGGAAGACATACAATATTTTATATATTTTACAGTCTACAGTGCAGTGCTATAAAGGTTTATTATTAGTTCCAGCTAGTCCTTAATGCTATGCAGTTAATATTTGACGTTCTTGAATACTTAAAATGTTAGTTACTAAAGCATTGTTATCTTTATTGACTGCCTATTTGAATAAAGACGTAGTTTTAAAAAATTACAAAATTCTTTTCTCGTTGAATTTTTGGGAAAGAACTAAAGATAAATTCATCTTACCTGATTGATGAATGTAATGTTTGTAAAAAAAAAAAAAAAAAAAAACAGTATGCAGAAGAGATGTAAGGCTGTAGCTTTCTATAGTAATGCCTTTACTTTTCGTTCAAGTACAAGGAGTCAGTTTGTAACAGTGACCCATGACAAATTCTAGCCAAACAATCACACTAGTGTTTTTTGACCTTCTACAAAAAAAAAATCACCTTTATATCACACAAGTAAATAGTTTTATAGCAACAACACGGCAGGACGGTTTTAGTGTGAGTCCCAAACTTTGTTTTGCTATTAATTTGTGCTTTATATCATGTCTAAGTACAGATGGCACAGAACTGCTTTGAACATACTTTCATTTATTACTATGTAAATGAAAAATAAAATACCAAACAGTGTTTATACAATTAACAATTTATTACGCTCCAGAACACAGACATTCAGTTGCTTTGTGATGTACACATCCTCACATCCCTACTCTGAGACATTAATAAGGTACTGTTTAGTTATCGGATAACACTCCATAATGTTAACCAGGCCTTTATTGACATAACTAATAAACTGGTCAGTTTGCCAATAATCTAAGACCAATTTTCGAAACCCAAACACAAACGGAAAACCAAACGGATAACATACATTAAAAAAAAAGTACATTGGCCAAACTGTCTAAATCATGACAGCTGTTATTAATGCATGGTATTAAACAACAGGGAAACGTTTCTGCAAGAAGGTCTTCACAAAATAAACGAAAAACAAAATAACACTTAGAGGTGTGTCTGTGTTTAGTTGTGTCTATACTGTCTTTTGCTTATAACTTGCAAAGCCACAGTTGTGTGTGCAGCCTTTTGCAAATTTAGCTCATTTTAGAAATTCAGTCAGTGTAGGCAGCAAGAATTGCAAACGTCTCTTTCAGCACCTTTAAGGAAACCAAGAATTTAAAATGCTAATTTATATTAGATTTATAACCAATGGTATTTCATTGGTAGGAACGCACTGTATTTGTTGGATCTACTAAAGAACATACACAACAGTTCACTCGGCTCAGTCACACTCTCAGTCACATTAGCCAAGTAAAACTGAGGAACTATTATTTCTTAAAATATTATTTTTAGTTTAACTATGCTATAAATAAACTATTTTTACTATCTTAAGCTAGTTATTAAGCAAGGAACAAAATAGCTAGTTATTAAGTAAAGAACAAAATAATTGGGGAGTGTGCTCTTATAGGAAAATTAATCAACAGTGAGGTGGTATGATATAGACTGACACAAAGCAGAGTTACTGTTACCATCCCGAAGTTACTCACAAATTTTCCGTGATCAGTACATCCCTAGGTGTTTTATTCCTCTTATACCACCAGTATAACACCAGTGACTTGCCAATGATTTTTTTTAAGTTAAAGAATGAAATGCTATACTTTTTTTTAAAATCTCTTTATAGTTACATTTGTGAATCATCTGTGAAACAAGTTAGTTCATGTTATCACTTATTATAGCAGTTATAAACAGTCATTTATTACTCACTAGCTTCCTTTTTTCTCCCATGAAGTTAATAACAGAAAAAAAAATGCAGCTTACCAAGAAACTGCAAAACACAATGACCTCGCTCCTGCAGAGTTTTCATTATCTGAAATATTAAAGCAACAGCTTTACCTCTGACTGTTACAACAACTGTGCCGACACTAGAGACTCCTTCCAATCCAAATGGAGAATTCAGAAGGTGGTACAAATCATCATAAGTTATATTTAGCATTATTAACATAGTAACACAACAAGAAGATATACTCTGACTACATGGAATTTGGCATGTTGATCTCTTTGTGGTTTCAAGTTAATGGTTGAAGATATATTGAGGTAGTGCAGTCTAGTTCTTTCCACAGCTCCCATAAAAGCCAAATACAGTGTTGTCTATCCACATGCGGAACTTCGACACAGCAGTGTAAACTCCAGGATACTGAGGATCTGCACAGCCGTTGCCCCAAGACACAATCCCGTAGACACGACCTTCACACACCAGCGGCCCCCCAGAGTCACCCTGCAAAGTGGAAAGTGTTATAAACCCTGCGCAATCAAAGCAAGTGTCAATATTCCTAAACACATTCCTGAAATCACATGAGGAAACGGTTTATATTTACCCAATTATTTAAAATTTTATAAACCTGTCTATTTCTGTTAAACTTGATTAAGTGGTTGTCCACTTGTTTCACTCTGGTTGCATCTGAGATCTGTAGTTACTTTACTAGCTAATGAGCGAGTTGCTATGACTACACTGATTTTGTGGCACAATTTGGCTCTGATTAAAATGTGACAATTATTTTGAAATAATGTATCAAATGTGTAGCTTACACTGCAAGCATCTGTTCCTCCACCAGCATAGCCAGCACAGATCATGTTTTCTGTGATGCTGCCGTCGTAGGAGTCTGTGCTGTTGCAGTAGGCGCTGGAGACAATGGGCACTGTGGCGGTGTGAAGTGATGTAGGGATACCCCCTGTGGGGCTAGTGAATCCCCACCCAGATACACGACATACACGACCCTCTGCCATGTTGTCCCCTTGACGGGGCAGCGGTGCAGGGGACACAAAGTTATTCACAATCACTGGAGTCTGCATCTGGATGGGACAAAGAAGCAGCATGTATGAAAAGGGTAAGGTTAGAGTTAAAGAGGTAACATTGCTTATGACATCATTCATAATGCAGCCTTCAAATGGGGACAAAATGAACAAAAATTGTCCAATGCCCTTCGAATATCACAGTATGTTGTATCACTTTTTATCAGCACATGCCTCCTTTATACACCATATATAGTAAAAGTGCAGTCAGTCTGAGGATACGTAAATGCCAAATACCATTATGTGAAACAATATTGTTTTCAGTTACCACTAATGGAGCTGTCTTCTTCTCTGGGGTCAACTTTAATTTACAGTTATTAAGTTACATAAGTGACATTCAAACTAAGAACCCTGAAAAGTTGTGGAGCTTTTAGCAACATCAACAACTAAAACTTTGCCTTCTAATGCTGTGAAAAACTCTTTGAACAGCACATAAAGGCACTCTTTACAGAGTTATGTTGATGTTTGTAGTAATTGAATCTAGACTGCCTTGAATTCAGGCCACAGTACAAAAGAACAACAATGTATCACAACCCTTCAGTCTACTGCAGAGTACACCAAGTCTGTGTAAACCAGGAAGTCAGATGGTGCATCTCCCGGAATCTGTCAAAGGAGCTCTCGTGGCTGGGTAATTTCCAGTTCTTTACAGCCATATAGAAAACCAAAAGCCAAGAAAAGCCAGCTAAGAGTTTCTTTACAATGGTAAAGAAAACTTTCTTTGCAGTGGTGAATCAGTGGCTTTTGGCTACTGATCAGAAGGTTGTGCTTATACTCAATTGTAAGTAACTTTGGATAAATGCATCAATCAAATGAGTGAGTGTAAATTTAAATGTTTACACTCCTCACTGAGGTCTTTGGGAATCAGTTGCTACCATTGCGGACCCTTGACAGAACCCATCTCACTCTGGCACCCAAACTGGGACCCAGGAGAAAACTTTCTCTTGTTTTGTTACAATTCCACCAATTTTAGGTCAAGAAACAGTTGATCCAAGGAACATGCAAATGAGGTATAAAAGAGTACCATGTCCGCCATGTTTGCATCACCAATGACTCACAACCATTGGGATGAATATGAAGACATTATGGGTGCCTTGAAGTAGTAGGGATTTAACCTCTACTTATTGGATCTGGTAAGGCTAAGGGTCATGCTTCCTATCGGCGAAGTAAAATAGTTTTGACCAACAACTGTGTCTTGACAATATGTTGAAGGCCTACCAGGACATGAGGGCCAGATAACTTGCTGCTGGCACTCACTAGTTCTTGGTTATTAACTGATTATAGCTGGATGTGTCTTAGTGATCAGGTATACCATTGGCATACTTGATCAATGTCTAGCCAACTTTAAAACACATCAGGTTGCTCTGTTATACAAATATAATCAACAACAGGGTGATGTGATATGTCCCGATTCAAAGCAGAATTACTGTTACCACCCCGAAGATTATTTTCCTCCTATACCACTATTAATTAGATAATAGATCATTATTATCTATTTATAGTTACATTTGTTGTTCTGGAATCTCTACAAAGTTTATCCCTTACATTCACTCACTTTCACTTGAAGTTAACAGTACTAAAAAACACTGCTTGTTACAGAGAATCTGCAAAATGCAACATTCTCTGTTCTTTCCCATGGTGGAACAGTTTTATGTTTTATCTCTGATGGTTACAAAGCTCTAACACTGGAGATTTTTAAGTCTGTCTATATGGAGTATCCACCATACAGGTTCCTGTGTAAGCTGTTACCAGAAACAATAATGTGTTAGAACAAACGATTCTGTGATTTGAATTACAGTCAGAATTAATGTGTTGAAAATGAATCAACACTTTATGAGACCTATTAAAATCTATTAAATCTATTAAAATGAACAACAAATCATGAAAGAACAGGCCAAGGTAAGCAAGTATGTCTTCATCTGGATTGAAGATGATATTGTGTCGTCTCTTACCTTAATGAGCATGATGTCTGCGTTGCTCGTGGTTTTGTTGTACTGTGGGTGAGGTACTAGGAGCTGTGGTGTGCGATACTGTTCTGTCCCTTCATACACACTTACAGAATAATCTCCAGTGACAATCCTCATGTTCCCAGCACTAGATACAACACATAAAATTGATCACATTCCTCATAGAAGGACAGTGGAAATGTGATGTAGTACTGAAATATGGAATTTGATGAGCATCTCCTACAGCTACATACATATTCAGTATGATTAGATCATATTTTCTGCAGTGTTACGAATATAAACCTGAAAATTGCGTAGTAAATCAGACATGCAAAGGTTAGATATAAAAGTACAGTGCCAGTGTCTCTGCTGCACTATTTTTTTTTCTTTGAGATTGAATGCATTTGTTACATTTTATTATGCTTATTATTAAATGATATATATCCAGAGGTCCCAGTCAACAAACACAAGCACTATCTTCCAATATCATAATTACAGAATGCTGTTCCAGTACAGTTTATTACTATTTGTTTGATTAACTTTTTTAACATTTATTTATTGCTACCCTTAAACATTTAATATTTTTGTGCTAGAACATTTTCGGAATAATGTTTCATTACCTTAGTCTACGCTTTTTATTTTTCAATAAGGTTCCTGGGCAAAAGTGAATATTGCACAGTAAATCAAATGTACAGAGCTTTAAAAAAATATTTCTTCTTCTGTCATATTTATCTTTAATGCATTTAGTGCACTTTACTTCCAAAGTCACAGACCACAAAACCTGTGCCCTTAAATTTAAATTCATGTCTCCTTCTGTCTCTCAGAGTGCTTGGATGTTTACTCTGATTCCCAATTATGTGTGTGTGTGTGTGTGTGAGTGTGTGTAGGCTTGGTTTGCATCAGGGGCAGCTGGTATAACAAGGCTAGCAGTATTATCTGCAATACAGCAGTTGTAACAATTACAGTGCCACATTATATAAGCACACCTGAATGAGACTTTAGGAAGCTTACCCTACATTGCAGTGTGCTGCTGTCAGCACCCAGTACTTGTTAATCAAAGTGCCGCCACAGAAGTGCTGTCCCACGATGGTCTGGATGGACACCATGTACTTGATGGAGTAGGGCGCAGGGGCGTAGCCACCTATTATCCGGCCCTGCATCATCTCCTCACCTGAGAAATACACAGTGGGGTTAAACAGCACAAGGCATTATAGGCATTATACTGTATCAGAAATCATATCATACCAAAAAACATATCTGTTGGAGAGCTTAGAGTGTAAATGAAATAAATCTGAATAAATTCTCTGTCACTTATGTATCTTTGATTCTAAGTGTCATGTCAGAGGCAAAATGTCACCCCTTAGACACACCAATTTATATAAGCGAAGAAATGTGATTAATGATTATGGTATTTACTAGTGTATATATTTTTGGGCACGGCTACCAAAAAAGGGCAAAAATATCAAGTCATGATATTTATGAACAATTTCATAATATATGATGTGAATGCACTTTGGTAATAAATTGCACCCAGTGCATTCAAGATTCAAAATACTTATATCATCACATTATCCACACCTAGTGTTAACTCATCTATGGCTATCTACATCTCAGCCTAAGCGAGCATAAAAGGGAGGAGGGGTGTAACACAACCCACAGTTTCAGGTTCTGAGTGCTAATTTGGTCACATGGTAACTCAATCCTCTACTATACTTCCTGCCAAACAATGCTCCGAGTCTCTGATGTGACTCTCTCCCTTCTATCAAACTGTGATGCTGGGATGAATACAGTATACACCCCATAAAGTGCCACCACACATCTGTAGCTGCCTTGCCCTTGAATGTATTGACCTTGTGACATTGATTGGATTGCCATGTGAAACATACTCAGACTGGATTGAAACTCAATATGCAACAGAGCACCCATGGCCTGCAATCTCACGAGAGTGAAACCTCAGAGAATCTTATCGTTTTTTTTTTTTAAGATCATTTCTGAAAGAAAGCAAAATGCCCTCTCGAAAGGATGATTGTGTCTGTGATTGAATCCACTGTGAACCAAACAAGAACACAGCCTGAGTAGTGAATTGAATCATCGGAAATTTATTGCGCCTTCATCTTTATTTTTTTTATTATGCTAGAACTCTGTTCTCGATTCTGTTTGATCAAAAGTTCTGATAGCAGCTCTATCTATATGTCAAATCAGGTTTATATTAATGCACTCATTCTAAAATGTTATCATTTCCATAGTAACAGCTAATTCATATGGTGAAACTTTTTGTGAGGAGATGTTCATTAACTTTAATGTAAGGGGTCTCCAGTGTCAACGGTTCGTAACAGTCTGTATGTTTTTCCACTACAGGAAAGTCTTCAGGATAGAGGATTCTCTGTAAGGTTTCTCTGTAACATGACAAGCTGTGATTTTTTTTTTCTTTTTTTGCATTATTAACATCAAGAGAGAGAAAACAAGACTGGCTGGTGAGTGATAATTTGAACTAACTTGTCCTGCTGATATTCCATGACATTAAATCTAACTCTAAATAAATAAAATGCATGACGTGTCTTTCATTAATAAATTTTAAAAAATAATTGTTAGTAAATTCCTGTGGTATAAGAGGAATAAAACTACCACCCCATCAGGTTTTATTACCTACTTAAACACCAGTCGGTAAATCAGTGATGGTCAGTAGAAAGAGTACGAGTCAGTTTGTGTTTTGTTTTCTTTTGTTTTAGGTTATGAAATTGTTTACTGAAAATGTGCTTATCTTTATCCTTATCCCCACCATCAGCTGAAATTCAACTTCAGTTTCAGCTCATAAATAATGGTACCACATATAGAGTAGGTTCTTTATATAATATATCTTAGTCCCAAGCAGGTCTATGCTGTGGAATCTAAAAGGAGATTTAAAGCCAGAGGGTTGGAACAGAGCAGAAATATCCCCAAATGTGTTCAGACTTTGGCAAAAGTTCTTCAATCTTAGATATGCTTTGGCATCAATGCATATAAGAGATTCAGTTAACAGCTCTAACCACTCATACAGAAATCACTCATACTCATACTCATCATCAGGCATCTGGCTGTCTAAAGGAATGACATTTCTACATTATAATGGAAGCATTATCCACATCCCTGTAAAATTCATGTCTGCTTAATGGTTACCAGCTGATTTCATCTCCATAAATTATACAATATTATACCTAAAAAATGCATTTCAATTTTTTAAAAAAATTGCTTAGATGTTATGTGCAATTTAATGGTACATTAACATAAAAATACAGTAACAGCCAGAAATTAGACACAATATGTACAAAATATTTCAATATTGCTGTTAATATATTTAAAAACATCTTCATATGACTTGATAAAGATGGGCCTGCATTTTCTGACAGAAATGATAACAGCTTAATTTATAATTTGGTATAAAACTCTTTAATTTAAAAAAAAAATTAAATGATTTATATAAGCTGACAAGAAAATACTCATCACAATAAAACATTTAGTGACATTTTTAGTGATTTTTGAGACACATACTGAGACCCTGAAAGACTGTAGAAGTGAAGAATCCAATGTTTTGGTAAAAAATTAACAATCATTATATTATAAAGTTCTCAAGAAGATAAATATTATTTGCAGCAGTGTTTGGAAGCCGGTTTAGGAACTGGAAAACCTTTATATTTATCAGCTTTTCCTCTTTCATTTTAGAAGTAAACAAGTCCAGGTTAATTTTTTTTAAAAAAGCTCCAATCATGCCTTCTTCACTTCAGTAACACATCCAAAATATCTCCAAGAAGCCTAACACAAATGTCCACAGCTTTACTTACAGGTGACAGCGAGAACTTCCAGCAGGATGCAGGGCAAAAAGGTGAGCAGATTCATGTTGTAAGAGGAGAGAGAGAGAGAGTGAGAGAGAAAGAGAGAGAGAGGGAGGGAGTGAGAGAGAGGATCCACAGGTGCCAGGCTGAACTGAGGGGAGCCTTTCCACCCCATACTCTGATTGCTCTGCAAAGGAAGGATCATTTCAGCGCTCTCGGGTTTCTCAGTTCCGATTTCTGTTTCCATGGACACCACGAAGGACGAGCACAAGAAACCATATATAATTGAAGCGTAGCTTTCTTAACCCCACCTGTGACCTTTTGATTCAGGCTTTCTGTACCAATCTGCCTGGCATGAGGCCTAATTTGCATTGCATTAAAAATTTATCTCAAGGAATTTTACAACCACTGTGATTCAGTTGGAATAATTTGGACAGAATGATGAGGTATGAATGGTTAAGCACAGGGTGATGATTAGTAGAGGTTAGTGATCATTGCATTTCTCGTGATGTCATTTGTAACAGTTCCTGAATCGGTTGAACATGCAACTCTTATTTTCTACATTTTCTACATCAGGCTTACAAATCATTCAAATCTGAACCTGATCTCATGGGAAATTGATGCAAATTGAAAAGAGCAAAGACATCATGGTTAGGTTTCATACAAATTAAGTCATTAAAATAAAAAGACACAAATGTTCACCCCACCCCTGAACTGTTATGAATTTGCAAGTCTAAAACCATGATGCAATAACTAGTTTGAAGGCTAGTTTCAAGAGAAGTCCATACACTTCAGTGTTCATCCAAGACACTCTCTTCCATCCCTCTTGCTTTCCTGGACACCTCCCCCAAACAGGGTGTAGCTAATATCCACCTTTGGAGCCTGACACAGCAAGCTTCATTCATTTTTTTGGTCATTATAGCAACAATATCTCTTTCTCTCCTCCATCTCTATTCCATGCTTCATTCCCCTGGGTGCTGACCGTAGGCAATTTTTACAGCTGACCCGTTACTCTGCTCCTGAGCTCCTACTTAGCATACAGAGATTAAAGGCCCATGTTCCATATAACACATCTTTATCGACCTACTTTCAACATTTTAGCTTGGGGTAATTTTAAATATCTGCTGCAATGCTGCAATGTGATGCAAGTTCCTTTGAAAATGTGCAATTGCTACCCATTACATGCTCCTCTGCTTTGTGCTGTAAGTGGGCATTTGGGTCATGTAGGTGATCATGAGTCATGATAATATTGTGAAGGTTGTAAAATAAATAGCATTCAGATTGTTAACAATGTGTTTGGTCAACTATGTTACTCAGGTCAACTATGTCACTTTGATTGTCAACTATGTTACAGCTGTATTTTTGCATTTTAACTGATATAAATGCATCTTCAGGTATGCTAAAGGTATATTCAAATTATTAACAATATGTCTGGTCAACTATGTCACTCATGTCAACAAAAAAAAATGATAGGTTTAGCTGGTATTAAACAAACAATGACAAAACTTACTGAACCAGAATTAAGAATTTTTAAAGATGAGTTTTACTTGAAGTGTAACATGACATACATTTTGTCCATAACATTGTTGAAGAACTAATCTGTCCAAAGTTTCTTTCCTTTAAAATATATTTTTTAAAACCATTATAGTTAAGCTTGACCATTAGTGAATTTATTGCAGTTAAGAACACTGGTTCTTAGAAAAAGAACCAATCTATCAAAAGTACCTTTTGGTTGATGTCAAATGTGCCTCTAATTGTAGAATTTAGAAGTTGCTATATGCTTGTTGAAGCAAAAAAACAGGGCCTGCAGTGATATGAGGCAGGACTCAAGTGTGAAAAGTCGACATATGCTTTATTAGGGCAGATATAGTCATAAGCAGACAGCAACAAATTGGATAATCCATAATCATAAGACGGGGTAAACAGATGAGGGGGAAAACGATATACAGAACTCAGACTTAACAAGACAATAAATGCATGATAAGATTTGATGATGAAACAAAGTAACAGGAAGGTATAAATACACAAACTAATCAAGGACTAAACACAGAACAGGTGCACACAATAGGGTAACACAGCAATTTCATTTTTCAAATGAAATTAATTTTCCCAGTAGTGAGCATCTCTGAGCATAGAAATGCAGGACCCTAAAACTTCAATCACTTCTTGCTTCTTGAATGTTCACATGCAGTGTTCTCTTTGAGATATTTAGACTCTGCAGTCATCAGTTGTCTATGTACAGAAGATCTCAGAAAGCCAGCTTTTGAGTAATTAGCCTAAAATGAGGGGCTTTAACGAAGACATGGATATCCATCCCTTTCTTTTATATAGTGGCTATTGAGAGTTGTTTATTACTCACAGTTATTTGTGTTTAATCCTTTTGCTCTCTGTTGTATTTTTTTTAAATCCCACTAGCACTTGAAACATATTGTTTTCGATTTAAGAATTTTGAGAAGAGCAGCTAACCAGTGTGCAGATTTTAGTCTCTTTCCAGACTCCCACGAGGAGTCTGATTTGTAGACATTTAAGGAGACTGTAAGCTCTATAAAATATTTTGGACTACGATAGTCTCTGTGTAGCTAATCGCTAATAAGGCTTGTAGCCTAACATAAAAATTCAGCACTGTATCACTGGGGTGCAGCCCTGTGGAAGATAAAACATAAAAATTGGCCATTTAAAGCTTATGAGTGCTAAAAAAGAAGTAAAATCCTGAAATGTAAGAAGTAAAATACATCATGCAAGGTGCTATATGAACAATTAGTGTTTGTATGAGACATCATGAGGAAGATGACTCTCCAGGGGCTTGTATGGAAGACATTCCACAATAATCTAAGGCTAATAATGAAAAGGTTTTTAAAAAACAAGAGAAGTGTATATAATCATTGATATGGTGAAGCTTCCTGTAGGATGTTTATTTGTAAAGTAAGACTGTTGTACAGCATTTAGATAGATATCATCTCGTGCATAAACCCCAATAATGGGGTTATGGTACTTTTTTTCTCCATACAAACATATTAGATTCAATTATTTCATCTGACCAGCTTTTTTATCCAAAACGAGTGACAAGAGAGACAAAATCCAATCCAAAGGAAGATTGGAGCTGTTATATTTGTTATATTTGGAGCTGTCAGTAATACACATACTGCTGTAAGTTTCCACCAACTGACCTAAGCAGGGTGTCCTTTGGGTTGGCAAGGTGTGGCAGTTGAGGGAATTAAAGTAAATAATTAATTAAAAGGCTGCACATTTCTCAGCATTTTAGTTCATTATCTCAGTGCAGTCAAGTGTCATTAATTCATTGAGCTCGAGAGCAATGACATCTTCAACTCGGCATCTGGAAATGGTGATATTATACATAATAAAACCAGGCATTTGTATCAATTAGCTGTAAAGGTAGAATATTTTTAAGTGTCTTGTTTAAGATTTAATAGCAGCTGCATGCACAGAAATGAGAATTCTTTTATTTGATGGATTTTAGTGTAATGACACCACTGGACCAAAGACAATGGCAAGAAAGTTGTAGAAAGAGCAAACACAACTAAAAACAAGGTTGGAATAAGATAATAAGTCACTCAAGCTACAAGTGATACAATCTCACAAGCCAAGGAGGCTAATTTGCTATAATAATAGTAATACATCATAAAAACTGTGATTTCTGGGTCATACATTCACCACTTTCTGAGGCGTATGGCAAAGGAGAGCATTTTAGAGAGGCATACATTAGCAAAAGAAGGGTACTCGGGCGCTCTTGAAAGGTTGTGAGAGAATTCTTTCTTCTGCCAGCATGAAATCACAAAACACAGGCTGATTTTAGACATATTACCAAGCAGTGATTATATTGACTCACAGCCCTTAAAATTAGGGTCTGAACTTTGGTCCTGATGTAAGTATGCAAAGTTTCTTTGGTTTGTCACGGTAGACCTGGAGCTTATCCTGGGAACACTGGGCATACACCCTGGATGGGACACCAGTTCATCTCAGAGCACCAAATTCACACACTAATTTACAATTTTTTGGTTTTGCCAAATCACCTTCTGGTAAGTTTTTGGGAGATGGGAACAAACCGGAGAACCTGGACGAAACCCACACAGGCACGAGGAGAACATGCAAAACTCCATACAGACAGTAACCCGAGTCGCCCAGAAAACAGCCTTTAGAACTGTGAATGTACAAAGAAACAACTCCCATGAACACATTTGCCCTCTGCGCCACCAAGAATTGTTTTACCCCTGTAACCGAAACCCGGTACTGTTTCATGACAATTACTTCAGTCTCTTTCATGTCCTCCCTTAGCATTTATCTCTTCCATGGAGAGGTGTCCTCTCTGACAACACCCACAGTCAACAGCTTGAAAGTGAAGAAAGCTCCGAATTGGTCACTGGACACCAAGGGACCCCTCTGCTTTGTCATGTACTAGGTCAATCCCTGTAGCTCATTCTGAGACAACACGACATGCTAACAAAAGCTATGCACAAAAGACATGGTTCTATTATAAAAGCATTATAGGAAGCTCTGACAGTCCTATCCGCACATATCCTAAGCGGTTGATGACGACTGTGTGTGGTGAGTCTTTAAGCTTTTCGTGATAAATTTCTATATAAAAAGTCACATTAAATTTCTGAGTGTGGAATATGATGGATCGCATACTCTTTATTTTGCATCACTTACTGTAATGGAACTACACTCGACCAACAAAAGCCTTCATTTTCAAATGCACCGAGTGATAAATCAGACTGACACTGAGATATGCAGAATACAAATGGACACTGGTGCCACATCTGCATGGCTGTCTTCATAAATCATGCAATGTCACGGTTTCTGCTTGCATGACATTTAGATTTTATTATTATTAACTGGTGTGTTCAGCAGCAGGTGCTAACGATATGGCTCAGGTCTGGGGAGTCGTGATCCTTGTCCTAACTGTGATGATCCGAGGTAGGTATTTGAAATTTAAACAGCTTTCTGCTTTTAATTCAATGTAAATTGTATATCTGACTTTGAGGAAATCTTTTTAGAGCCTATGGTGAACAGTTCTTAAGCATAGCAGCTAAAATTATGTCTCCATAGCTGGAAATATACTATAATAATATAATCTTTACATGGTTGAAATATGATGATGTTAGTTATTCCATGCATACTTCATAATTCACAGTACATAGTAGATGGTAATCTCCTGTAGGTCTCACATAAACTTGCTTTGTGTTTTCAACCCTCTTTTGATTATTAGACTCACTGACCCAAAGGATCATTGGGGGCCAAGAAGTCGTGCCTCATTCCATCAAGTACCAAGCGTCTCTACAATACGAGAGAAATCACTATTGTGGAGGCATCCTGATCCACCAGCAATGGGTGGTGTCTGCTGCCCACTGCTGGAGACCGTGAGTACTGCAGTCATGTTCCCCCTTACTGGTACACTTACATTCTAGCACAAAGCCTTGTCCAGAGGATTTAGTAGACACCCTCATCCATATCCACATGCTAGTAACATTGTTCAGATTCTAAGATTATTAATATGTTAAGCTAAAACCTTTAATTACGTTAAACTGTTAGATAGTAGTTAAGACAACAACTTATAGCATAGCAACAAAAGCTTAGGATTTTTCCTGTATTTAGTGCTCAGTTAAGCATGGTAGAGGTATTTGCACTAGTGGAGCATGCAGGACTGTTTTTAAGTCCACAATCTTGCCAACCTCTGCAGACACCAATCCCTCCCACTCCCGTATAAATTCTAGACCAATCCCACTCGCTCCTGCAGACACTCTTGATCAATCCCATCCAATCTTGCAGACACTTTTGACCAATCCCACTCGCTCCTGCAGACACTCTTGATCAATCCCATCCAATCTTGCAGACACTTTTGACCAATCCCAGCCACTCCCTCAGATACTCTTAACTAATCCCGCCTGCTATACACCTGACCAATCTCACCCACTCCTGCAGACACTCTTAACCAGTCCCACCCATTCCCATAGACTCTCTTGACCAATCCTGCCGGCTCCTGTGGAAAGTTTGACCAATCTTGACCACTTCTGCAGACACTCTTAACCAGTCCCACCCATTCCCATAGACTCTCTTGACCAATCCTGCCGGCTCCTGTAGAAAGTTTGATCAATCCCACCTACTCATGCAGACACTTTTGACCAATCCCACCCACTCATGCAGACACTTTTGAACTAATCCCGCCCACTTCCACAGACACTCTTGAACTGCTCCTGCTTGCTCCTGCAGACACTTTTGACCAATCCTTCCCACAGTTGTAGTTGTATTTGTTCGTACCTGCCCACAATATTTTCTAATAAAGCACTGTGCAAGCAAACTGCCTTATCCAATCCACTTCTGTGTTAATGAACACGCCCTTTCTTTGTTCCATAAGCTCCCTAGCTTATCTGACCACCCACTCCTGACCACTTGAAAGTAAAAAACACCAGCTTTTTTTCAGAACCACAAATGTAGGATGTCAATGAAAGTAAAAACACAAACCCGAATGAAGAGCTAATACAATTGTTATGAAAAAAAAAAAAAGCAGAACAGGCCTGTACAATACATTTGCTTTAAATCTGTCCAAGATTATATCTGTTTCAAGATCACAGGTTGTTTCTGTTGCATAGCAATTGGCATGTTCTCTGTTGGATAGGAGCAACATCATTCAGGTGGTTCTAAGTGCACATAATCTGGCATCTGAGGACGGATCTGAGCAAGTATTCAATGTGTCCAAGATCATATCCAACCCTACCTACAACCCAAAAACATACAATGGTGACATCATGCTCTTGAAGGTGAGCAATGCCATATAGGTCTTTTGTTTTTAGTAGCCTAATTCAGAAAGGTTGAAAATCTGATAGTTTGTCAAGAACTGCCTGCAAATCCAGAGTGAGAATTACAGGGGCTTGTTGGGCGAACAGGCAATTTGATATCTAATGACAAAAAGATTCTTAAAAATTACACCTTCCCAATAATTTTGATTTTCAACATATTAATATAATTTTGCCAGTTTCACCAGAAAAATAAGAAATTGTATTTTTCATTCCCAGAACTTTAATTAAATTAGCAAACTAGCATAGTCATGTAAATTATGCTATATGTGTATTTACCTCACTAGTAAACTTATAAAGTTTAGGGTTTTTTGAATATACAACACTAGCTATCTATTATCACTAACTGGTTAACATATCTTGTTACTTGCTAAGAGCTAACCACTGGATTGCTAGCTAGCTAGGTTTGTCAATCAACCTCTCATTTGCAGCTAAGCTACTGTTGTGTTGATTATGACAGTTATAGGCAAAACTACATAGTGTTCCTAACAAATGTACTAAAAGTGAGCTGCCTGTGATGACTGTATCTCTTTTTATTCCCACATCCCTCTTTTCTCTAAAGGCAGCAAGTTAGGCTGGTTGTATTGTGTCTCTTGGTCATAAGTCAAGGTGCTTGGCCCCCCATAGAAAGTGTGTTTGTGTCTTACAACTGTGCTGTATTTCACAGCTGAGCCACCCAGCTGTTCTAAACGCCTATGTCCAGCCGGCTCCTCTCCCGGATGAGAGCACGCCTCCACTAGATGCTGGAACCACGTGCACAGTGAGCGGCTGGGGCGTCACACGTATCTACAGCTTCTACCTGTCCCCTGTGCTCCGTGCTGTGGATGTGGACTACATCCCCAACTGCTATTACTATTACTACTTCAGAGTCAATGAGAACATGATATGTGCTGGATCTCGCTTTGGAGGCAAAGACTCTTGCCAAGTAGGGAAAAACCTATTTTAACTAGCCTACCACTCTATGACAGACATATGACACAATAACGAAATTTTTTTCTATAGGTAAAATAAAGCTAGCCCACTTTTAGCAATCCTCAAAACACTTTGTCAGACACATGACACAATAATTACACTTTTATAGCTAAAAAATTCAGTAATAAGTAATGCTATCTGTCAAAATGTCTGTGATGCTCTGACTTTGCAGTCGTTATGAAATCTTTAAATGTGATTTTCTCCCTTTTCGCTTTTGAGAAGCATTAAAAAATGTATTCATATTTGTGGTTTCCACAGGGTGACTCAGGGGGACCCCTCATGTGCAATGGCTTTCTGGAAGGCATCGTGTCCTGGGGAATAGGCTGTGCCAATCCCTACTTCCCAGGCGTCTACACCAAAGTGAGGAATTACAACAAATGGATCACTGGGATCATCACAAGTGACAGTCAGTCCTAAAAATAATCAGGAAAGGTTTTAGTTTCAGATTAAAGCCAAGTCTCTATAAAGTTATAAGGGACTTTATCAATATGCATAGAAGACAATACGCTGGAATCATGTTAATTTATCTTGAACTGAGGGGAAAAAAACAGCTTTGGTTTATATCCACATGCATAATTCATTAACTAATTAAAGGCTAGTAAGTTCTGCTGACACAGCAGTGTCTAGATTAATGATCATATAATGTCTAAGCACATTTTAATTACATCCTTCTCTGTCATCTATCATATGCCTGCTTTAATTTGTGAACATGGCAATATGTAGCCTAATTATTTTTAACCAATTATGGGCATAAAGCTGAATATTTGTAATTGACTATTGTTTATATCTCAGAATAGTATAAATAAAGGTGTTATTTAGAGCTATTGAAGAAAAAAAAATCACGTCATAGTGGTGATTTTTAATATATGTAAACCACTGTAGTAAACAAAAATATCGGTCAAGCCATTACACCAAACCAGACACACACACACACACACACACACACATTCATTCACACATAAAGCCTTGTATGAGACGTGGAGTATGTGGGAGCTGGAACACATTCACTGGATGTCATTATAATCAACTGGAGACCACAAGAATTTGCCTTCTCTCCAAACAGCAAGTTTAGAGTAGGAGTAATGGAACGGTTTTTACACTCACTCTTCACAGGTCGACTCAATGAGTTCAATTAAACCTTGCAGGACAAATTTAAATTGATTTAAGGTAATATAACCATGGCTTCAGGGCTTTACGGAAAGTCTGTCAGTAAAGGATGTACATTTTCGTCAATGCAAAAGAGTAATAATAATTCTGATTTCAGTTCAATTCAATTTTATTTGTATAGCACTTTTAACAATGGGCATTGCCACAAAGCAGCTTTGCAGAAATATATAACTTCCAGATATAAATTTTTTAAATGATTTCTAATCATTAACATGGTGTTTCCTGAACTGAAGATTTAAACACTTGTGTACTGTTTGAGTGTTAATTATAAACATGCATTGGTCAAATTAAGGTCATCCAAGTGCTGATTCAGTTACACACTGGGTTCACTGTGAGTAAAAAGCTGAGCAAGCAGGGGAAAATACAACATTGTCTCTTATTGTTACTGAGATTCTGGATTATTTCTAAAGAATATTGGTACAAACGTGTTAAATGTAAATTTACCATATGTTCAGTGATGCCAAACTATACAAGCTGCTACTTTTATTAGAACTGCTACTACTATTACTACTGATATTGTTGCTATGACTCCTATTTCTACTATCACTAACACAACTATTACTATTACTGTTATTACTCCTACTATTACTGCTAATAATATTACTACTACTGCTGCTGCTACTGCTATTAACCTACCACTATTACTAGTAGAACTATTACTATGACTACTACTACTACTGCTACAACTAATACTGCTACTACTGTTACTACTATTACTAATATAACTAACACTAATACAACTGTTACTTCACCTACTACTATTGCTACTACAACTATTACACTCCTCTACACCTACTACAGCTACTACTATTACTACTACTTCTACTACTACTACCGCTTCTACTTTCTAACTCAAATTTTGCTTTATTGTCTTCCTCAATCTTCAGGCAAGAAAAACTGTTCTACTTTTCTATTCTATAATCCTAAACAGAGGATAAGGATTAAGGATTAATAAGGATATAATCACCTTTTTTTTTACACTGTCCTCAGTATTCTTGTGGAGACACTTTTTTATTATTATTTTTTATTATTTTTTATTATCTCCAATCTCATATCATGAGACAGGCAGTCTCTTTGTTCAAATTCAAACAATCATAACCGCAACTGGCACAGAGAGTCCATTTTTAACCACTCGCATAATTCATTAACCATTTATAGGCACATCAGAGTTGCTATCGTAAACTGTCGCCTGAATCAGATCAGCAATCAGTTTAATCATTGAATTGTGAAGTAGAAGATAGAAGAGGGGCTCAGTAATAAAGAATCCTGCACACAAATTCAAATGAGTCATATCTATGTTTATATTATAAACACCAGTATTATGTACAGTTGAATATATGTAATATATATATATATATATACAACAGTGCTGTTGAATTCTCAAATCTGATCGGTCAGACAGTGTTGATTAATCTTCTAAAGAAGCAGCTCTGACAATAGGTCCGGCTACAAATCACAAATTTATATTAATGCACTCGTTCTAATATTTCATTTATATAGTAACAAGGACTATAGGACTTCTATGGTGAATGCGCCACATAATCTAAACCTAATAATACACTTTTTTAGTGCCATAATTTAATTGAATTGTTGATATGGTGGAGCTTTCTGTAAACAGATGTTTATTTAGTCTCCAGTGTCAGAATGTTAGTCTGTAACAATCGGAGGTTTTCCACTCCGGGAAAGTCTTCATTACGGTTTCTCGGTAACAAGCTGCATTTTTTTCCCTCTTATTTTTTTCTTATTAACTTCAAGAGAAAGTGCGTGAACGTGTGTTTATAGCTGCTATCATGTAAGGGATAACAGGAACTTGTTTTGTGGATATTCCACAATATTAACTGAAATGTGTTGTTCTATAAAACATACAAATGTAATTGGAAAATAATCAAATTCAGGGTGGAAACAGGGTTGAACATCCAGGATAAAGTTAGCCATTATATGGAAGAACACTTCACTGTGTGTTAACTTCAAATGGATTTAAGTGAATTATTAATCATTAAATAAATAAAATTCTTAGCTAATATTCAATAATTTATCTTAATCTTATTGTAAGATTGTAGGGTGTTAAATATTAAGATGAAATAATGTGATAGTATGTCAGAATAATGAGATAAGTCAAAATAATTTAGTCGAATTTTATTCGAAATAATGACACAGCATTTCAACAGTTTCTTTACAACTTAGACACAGTAATAATAAAAAATTAACATTGTGCCACAATTTATGAACTCTATTAGAAAGTTTTGACTTTTAGTCAAGAAAATTTTAACGTAAACACGTTAAACGCATAACCCCACACTAGCATGATTTCCACATAGAGTGCAATGACGCAGAGCTGCACATGGAGGATGTGAAGAGTTAAGGCTTGTGACAACATAATTTACTGTCTGACCTTTTCCATGAATGTGCAAACGTTTCTGTTGTGACTGAACTTTTGGTTATTAACTGAAGTCAGCTAACAAGCTTTGCTTGAGTCTTTCTCTGCCATGTGTCTAGTTCTTTATACAGATTTTGTACTGTAATGTCTAATGGCCACTATTTAACCAACAGTAGTTCTAGATGACAAAATGCCATTATGTAGTCATCAAACTGTTGCAACGTCCTATGAGAAATGTGACATTCCCTTTCCTGTAATCATTACATTAGTCAGTCTGCAAGCGTGCACACACACACGCACACACATATATGTCCACACACACACACTTTCACACTTTCAGTTGTGCCTGGAGTGTGCTGGAGCAGGAACAATCTCACTGGATACTTTCACTGGAGGTCATTATAATGGCTAAAATCAACAGCAGTCTACAAGATTTAATTCTCACATCTCAGGAAGCGAAACAGTTTGCCTACTCTCCATACAGCAAGTTCAGGGTAGGAGCAGCTCTACTCACACACGATGGAAGAGTCTTTACCGGTAAGGAAACTTTACACTTTAGAGGTTCATTCATCACTGATCAACTAAATGAGTTCAGTGAAACATTGTAGGAAAAACTGAACTGTTTATGATGGCACTTCTTTAAGATAACAATGTTATGTGGCTTCAGGGCTGATGTCAAGAAATCTTTTTCAATGATGCCAAATGATAAAAGCTCCTACTACTATTACCAATTCTACTAAAAGTACTATAACTACAATTACTACTAGTACTACTACTACTACTACAGCTATTGCTACTACTGCTACTATTACTGCTATACTATAACTACTACTATAACTACTTCTACTACTATTAATAATACTACTACAGGTACTACTACTACTACTATTACTAAAACTACTATAACTACTACTATTACTAAAACTACTATTACTACTACAGCCCTGCTACTGATGCTGCTGCTAATACTACTACTATTAATAGTACTTCTACAACTACTACTACTATTACTGGTACTATTAATATGACTATATCTGCTACTGTTAAAACTGCTACCTACTATTTATTACAACTACTTCTGCTAATAGTACTACTATTAATAATATTGCTACTGTAACTACTGCTGCTGTTACTACTACTAGTACTGCAAATAATAGTAATAATAATATTGGAATAATATTCATTCTAGGTGCATGAGGCTTTTTGTGGTATTTCCTAGAAGAAGGTTTAAACACAAAGCTACACTGTTTGATGTTAATGATCAACACAGCTGTGGCTTAAATTATTCTTCCAAATGCTGTTTCTAGTCTGTGAGGCAAACACTGAGTCTATTGTAAGTGAACAGCTGAGGACATAAAATCAGTGCCAGTGAAAAAAATTAAATACAACAAGTGTCGCATAGTTTAGAGAGATTATATAACGTAGCTTGTCTACTGTAAGCGTGCCACGTTTCACAGCTCAACGTTAAATTAAGCTAAGGGGTTAGAGAAATTTGATTATTGACCAAGACATGTTTGGTGTGCAAATTTTGCTTCTTCACTTCTTATGAGGCTATGAAAGCCAGCTGAGGCTATGAAAGGTAGCTGCTAGTTTATAACCACCAGTTATTACCATACTAAAGTCACAACTCCCCTACATTGTTTGGTAATATACTGTACATAATCCATTTGACAGAGTTATGTGACGTGTGTTTAAAATGTTAAATATAAAGATGAATCAAGTGATTTTTTTCAAAATGGCTGCCACACTCACTTATCCCAGGTAGCAAATGAGGAATGGCCCAACTTCTCAACTTTCTAGCCTTCAAACCAAGTAATTACAGCGATAAATCCAAATATAGCCAACAAAATACATCAACATAAAACAGAAACCAAAACAGAAGCACATGGCACTTGTTGCCATGGAAACTCCAATAGGAATCCATCACACTTTTTGGCCTGCAATGTATTTCCTAATGACTACATGTGCCCAAATCCAACCACATTTCTCCTGCTACGAGAGAGGTGATTTTCTTCATTTTGACACTAGTGCGTGAAGATTTTAGCAAATGGCATGACAATAACCGGATTGTTAACCTTGGTTATAGCTGTTAGTCATATTATTCCAGCACAATGCTAAAGAAGTCAAATAATAACGCCACTCTTAGCTCCGAATACTGTATATTTTGTCTGATCTGAGATTAGTGAAAAGTTGTGTAATTGTTATTTTTCGTAAATGATTACTTTAATGAGTTCTATATGTTTTGTTTGGCTTGTTCCTTATACAGGATGCAATGTAGAAAACGCTTGCCTCGCTCTTGGCATCTGTGCTGAGAGAGTTGCCATCTCCAAAGCTGTGTCAGAGGGGCATCGAGAGTTCAAGGCCATTGCTATAGCCAGGTTCTAATTAATAATATTTAGGTTGTTTGTAAATGATATTTTCATATGTTCTGGATTATTTTATTAATATAAATGTTTTTTTCATAGTGACATGGAGGATAATTTTATCTCACCATGTGGTGGCTGCAGACAGTTCATGAGGGAGGTTAGTTGTTGTTTTTTTTTCCTTTTCTTTTGTATCATGCAGTAGACTGACCATATTGCTTCTTGCTCAGATCAGCCCTGCATCATGACAAGTACTTGATTTTGTAATTCTATCACTGTGTGTCAAAGCTTTTCTTTCGTTGGCAGTTTGGCCTGCAATGGGAAGTTTATTTGTCAAAACCGAACGGCTCTTTCTTAAAGATGACTGTAGAGCAGCTCCTTCCCGCCTCATTTGGTCCTGAAGACTTGCTGAAGTGAAAAGTGATTCCCACTAAGAAGAGACATCAGATTATTTGACTGAACGAATATGCTGGCATTTGAGAATGAAAACGTTGACTGTATGTAGGCTTATATGTTATTTTATTTATAAGATTAATGTTCGCAGAAATGTATAAACACTGATGTGACTGTTCAGAGGTACTTAAATAAAGGAAATATTATTTAAGAGAGTGTTAAGAGGTTTTATTCATTGCCAAATGCTGAATAAAATATATCAGCTTTTATGCCACATACTTTTCTACTGTTGAATTCCTAGTTTTGGCTGGTCAGAACGTGTTTAATTTTGGCTTGTTAACATAAAAAAGACAAAACAACTGTTTATAGCTGCGAGAACATAAGTAATAAAAGGAACTAACTTGTTTTGCTGGCATTCCACAATGTAACTATAAATGTATAAGCAGTTAAAAAGTATCATTAATAAATTAAAAATCTTGATTGTTGGCAAGTTGCTGGGATATAAGAGGAATAAAACACTGTGATAGATTATGAGTGGTAAATTACACTATGTTCTAATAAAAAAGCTCCAATAGGTATCATAAATATATGTAAGAGATATGTACATTATATATACAACACTACCCAGATTATCCATGGATAATATACAATGTATATACAGATAATATACAGATATATAAAGATAACCTAGGATATATATTGTGAATCTACAGTTTGGTTTTGGGTGGTAACAGTAACTCTGTCAGGCCGCATCATAACACCCCGTCGTTGATTATTTTCCTATTTTATTCCTTACTTCCTGTAGACTGTATCACCTGTCTATAATGTAATATTACTGTAACACTATTATTCTGATGAAAATAAAGCGACGCTGCGACAGGTGTCACGTGACTGAACATGCGCCCTTTCGGCCAATAGGATTCAGGTAAACATTGTCCTTGATATGTAGCTGTCAGGGCGAACAGAGAAGTTCGTTTAATAATTTTCGATTTTTTTACATTTAGGTAAATCATGTCGGTTAAACATGCTCTCAGTCGTGGGCTGGAGTTGGGCAGGTCGCTTTTCCAGCTCGGAATCCTAAAACCTGCGGGCCGAATTGCAGCCAAGTTCCGAGGTGAGCGCCTGCGGGTGAGTCAACCAGGCCGCACCGTCCATCCTCGGACTTTCCTGCCTGCGCGCTACCGGTATTACCGCACGTCCCTCAGCGGCCTCGCCGCGCAGCTCCAGTCCGCCCGCTTCAGGAGGCTGATCGGAGGCGGCTCTCCGAGAAACAGGGCCGTTTTTCTGGCTTTCGGTGTCGGTTTGGGTTTGATCGATCAACAGCTGGACGAAGACCGAAGGAGCGCAGCGACATGCCAAGAAATCCAGGTAATATTGTTAGCTAACATCCAGCAGCAATCCTCTTTATCACCGACTAAAACCATTAAAGGTGCCATTGTAATATTTAGAAGTGTTTTAGACGTTAAAGGATTGTTTAGAAAGACTTTGAGTCTCGGGATATACATCTCTTGTTTATTCATTTCAGTCTTCTGATTACATTTTTTCCGATTTTTTTTACAATTAGAAAGACTGAAAGTATTTATGATCAGTCCCAGTAATTAATGACATTACCAGTAATGAGCTCCAGTCAAAGCAAGTCGAATCACAGTCAGGTTATATTGTCTTTATTTAAAGACAAAGTGCTGCACAATAAAATCACTGTTATTCAAACAAAATAATAATAATAAATATAATGAAATGGATCAAATTAAGCAGTAAATGGCAGTTAAAGAGACAAATCATTAGTCACAGGACAAGTCATGATGAAACAGACACTTGGATGATATAAAGAAGTTTGTAAGTTGGATTTTAAAATGCTAGAGGTTAAAAAGTTAAAGGATCATAAGGCCCTAGCGGTGCTTCTTAGTCTACAGAAAATGACTGAGAATAATTGTCTCAATTTGTGATATTTAACTTGTTCCATTAACGAGATGATTTATTGCCGTTACTTCCACTGACATAAAGGCGTTATTCATGAAGAAGAAGTTTCAGAGCCCTGTAAAACCGTTCTCCTCTGGATATAAACTGGAGGACTATGTGATTGGGAAGCAGATAGGAAAAGGCTGCAGCGCTGCTGTCTACGAGGCTGCGGCTCCGTTTGCACCCCTCACGGCAAACAGCAAGTGCTCCCTGGTGGAGCTGAAACAAAATGGAGAAGAAAGTGAAGTCAGAGCACCTCTAAAATTCCCCAGTTCACACAGCTACCCCCTGGCTGTGAAAATGATGTGGAATATTGGGGTATGTTCCAACAGCACTATGAATTATTCACTGTAGTGCAGCAGTAAATGAGCTTTTTTTTTTTTTTATGGCTTTTTATTGTAACTGCATTGCAGGCCGGTTCTTCTAGCGAGGCGATCCTTAATGCCATGTCCCATGAGCTGGTCCCTGCGAGTCCTCAGGCTTTGAAGAAAGAAAAAGGAGAGCTTGTCCTGAGTGGGTGAGTCCGTTTAGGCACGATGGTGTCCCAGAACACTGATTATATTAAAGGGGCAGTTTGTTATTTTTATCTGCTGTTTATGATGGAAAATACACTTGCACTGAAAACAGTTCCATTTTGCTGAAATTATTTGAAGTGCAGATTGCACCTTTAACAGCTTTTTTTTTTTTTTTTTAAAGGTTTAACTTAATGCATTCTGTTTGCAGTCATTTTGGAAAAGCGCCCAAGAGAGTGACGGCCCACCCCAACGTGATCCGAGTGTACCGGGCCTTCACGGCTGAGGTGCCGCTTCTACCTGATGCATTGGATGAGTACCCCGCTGCGCTGCCTGCCAGACTCAACCCTGCCGGCCTGGGCAACAACCACACACTCTTCCTGGTCATGAAGAAGTAAGAGACCAAAATGGCCACGCCTGAGTCAAAGATCGAACTTTCTTTCGAAGTACTCGTTTTCCACACAGACACAAAAATGTGTTCTGGCAGATCCTAAAAACAAATAATATTTATGGTCATAACCTGTATATATTACGTCAGATAGTGTGTCAAACATAAATACTATAATGCTTCAGTTTTACTGTACATTACCTTATTTGGCTTTGGTTTACATGTTTAATGTTAACCTGAAGCAGCATATAATGAATATAGACATGAACACGTTATCAGTGACTCGTTATATAATCAGTTCTGAACGTTGTTGTGCTGCAGTTACCCGTGTACCCTGCGCCAGTACCTGCAGGTGTGTGTGCCAGGCTCCAGACACGGCTCCATGATGCTTCTGCAGTTGCTGGAGGGTGTGGATCATCTGTGCAGGCAGGGCATCGCCCACAGAGACCTCAAATCTGATAACATCCTCCTGGAGTTTGACTCCAGTTAGTGCACTTCTCCTAACAAAGCATGGAGTGTAAATATAAGAACTTGTGATGTGTTTTATTCTGACTGTAATATTTTTGTCCTGAAGCGGGCTGCCCCAGGCTGGTCATCACTGACTTTGGCTGCTGCCTGGCAGAAGAAGGTTTAGGACTGAAACTGCCCTTCACCAGCCGCTATGTGTACAGAGGAGGGAACTCCTGCCTCATGGCACCTGAGGTACAGGGATATTATCAATCCCATTTCCCTTCATAGACATTGGATCTCTTGAATTACAAATCTCATCTTTGTTCTAAAGTATTGGAACAACAGAGAATTTCACTGATGTGTTGCAAAAACAGTCTTTAGCTCTATTTAGATGGGATTAAATGACATGGGAGTAATTCCATCATCATCACATATAATAATGTGTAATTATTTAACCAAAACTGATTACTTGCCTACAGCAGCAGTGGTGTTTTGGTGAAATACATAAAATGTTTAATCATATGATTTTTTTAAGAGACCCTAGAAAACTGGTTTGAGATATTATAAATAATAGTTTATATGTATAAGCCTTTCTTAAAAGGTAACTCTAAAGGTATTCAGCCAGCCGGTGGTTCGTTTGCAGCTGCAATTCACCCCGTCGGTAGGAAAAAAATACAAAGTTTTTTTATAATTTAATACAAATCTGTGCAGGTGGCCACAGCCGAGCCTGGCCCCGGTGTGGAGATTGATTACAGTAAGGCAGATGCGTGGGCAGTGGGAGCCATCGGCTACGAGATCTTCGGTCAACCGAACCCGTTTTATAGCGCCACAGGCTTGGAAAGCCGCAGCTATCATGAGAAACAGCTGCCCCATCTGGGTGCCAACGTGCCCTCGCATGTGCAGCTGGTGGTGAGGCTGCTTCTGCGCAGGAACCCTAACAAGGTAAGCGTTCCTCATTCAGCCGGTATATTGTCGTAGGTGAGCGCCAACACCGAACAGTGACAAGCGTTGATATTAGTGAGAACGTTATTTTACACTCACCTTCTGACTTCTGCATTATTTTTTGCCTTTAGCGCCCCACTGCGCGTGTGGCTGCCAACATCCTGCACCTCAGCCTGTGGGGCAAACGCGCACTAGCCAGCCTGAACCCTGCCAGCATGGGGAAGATGGCCGACTGGCTGCTGTGTCACTCAGCTGTGGTTCTCCTTAAAGGCTGTGGGGGCAGTGCCTCAGTGGAGGCCGAGCTCCAGAGAGGATTCCTCGCCAGCCTGGATCTGGAGGAGCTCCGCATGGCAGCGGGATACCTCCTGTACGGACGACAGCTATGGCCGAGCGTTAGCGTCTGAACTACAACGTGAGAAGCTGTTGTAGGAGTGTTTATCCTGAGAAAAGCACAGAGACTGTAGTTTCCTGAGTTAACACTGTGGATGCAATGCAATCTGAGTTTGTTTTTCCGATTGTGTTGAAGTAATGGCACTTTATGTACATGCACTTTTCCCTGCTCTCCATTTCCTGTTTGACGTAGTCTCCACGTAGGATGTGAATAAACCGTGTGGAAATACGCATATCAACAATGTATTAGTAATTTCTAGGTAACTGCAAAAGTTTTGTTCTTGTGCAATACATCCTGTGAAATAAACAAACTCCACCCTTTCAAACTGTCATGTCATCTCATCAAGAAACTCACCTCAAACTTTATAATAATACAGATTTTTTATGAATAAATAATTCAATGCGTATATATTTTAGGAAGAGCGTCACATATTACTTATAATATTAGGACGCTTGTTCTAATGTTATCGTTTTTATACTCTCACGTATCATTGATACGGTGACATTTTTTGTAAGGAGATGTTTATTTGACATTTATGGAAGGAGTCTCCAGTGCCAGAGCTTTATAACAGTCAGGAAACGTCTTCAGGACAGTAGACTTTGTGCTTTGCAGCTCCTTGGTTACACGACAAGCTGTAGGGGTTTTCTTTTTCTGTCTTTTTTTGTTCCTCATTGCTATTAACTTCAAGAGAGAAAACTCAGATGATGGTGAGGGAACGACTGTTTCAATCTGCTAGAACATACTGTAAGTGATAAAAGGAACAAAGTTGTTTCTTGGACATTGTAACATTGGACATTATAAACAGATTAAAAAAAAGTATCATGCTCTTTAATAAACATCCATCCATTTACCATGCCGCTTATCCTACAGAGGGTCGTGGAGAGGCCTGGAGCCTATCCAAGGGGACTCTGGGCACAAGGCGGGGGACACCCTGGACAGGGTGCCAACCCATCGCAGGGCACAATCACAAACACACACACACCATGGACAATTTGGAAATGCCAGTCAGACTATAACACCTGTCTTTGGGCTGGGGGAGGAAACCAGAGTACCTGGCGGAAACCCCTGAAGCAAACTCTGTGCACACAGGGCAGAGGCGGGACTCGAACCCTGGAGATGCGAGGAATAAACACCTCGGGACATGCTGTTATAGGAAAATAAACAACCTTTGGGTGGAAATAGGAATTTGGGCCACATCACACCATGCTGTCGTTGATTATTTTCCTATAACTGCACCAATCGCTGCTCCAGTATACAATTAGAGACCATGCAAAACAATTACGCATGTAAAGAATATAGAGTTTTCAGGATGGATGAAATACATTTCCCATGAACACCAGGGTGAGGAAACGCCCCTCTCTCTTGCCCTGGGCTCTGGTTACAGGAGTGCAAAAGTTCAGCTCGGTTTTGGAGCAGAAGTTTTATAGCACTAAGCAATAAACTAACAGCAGGACAGGAACCCTAGAGCACAGAAAGCAGGTAATCTCTCGTGCATGCAAAGAGCAGCCTGATCACCATGCTTCACCTCGTGAAGATGAGAGGACTCGGCGTGCTGAGGGCGTGCGGGGCGGTAATGCGGGCTCAGCTGCTCGGGGTGAGTGCGCATGGGAATGTGACAGCCACCCCGAGAAGACTGATGTCCAGCAAAACCTACAATGTTCCTCCGAGCAGCGAGTTTGTCGCGCGCGTGTCCGGAATCGCCACCATGGCCAAGTTACCGTATCAGGACACAGCCGAGGGCCTGGACGCAGCCTTCATCGGAGTTCCCATCGACACCGGGACCTCCAACCGATCCGGAACCAGGTCTGCACATGCATATCACAATTAATCTGTCATGTTCTCACTTCTTCACCTGTCAGAAAGCATGCACTGTAAGCTCGTGACATGAAAAGATGACATGCATACGCAGAATATTCCCAAGCACAAGAGCAGACAAAGCTTTCCCTAGGTTCATTCCTCTGAGTTGATGAGTGGCTGCCTATATTTTGCAACTTATCAACAACTAAAATACTCAAAAATGTTTGTTTGTTTAAATAAAGCCATGTTACAACATTCATTCCATCATCCATTCAAGTTCAGTAAGTGCTTTATCCTGGTCAGGGTCATGGTGTATCCAGAACTTATCACTTGAACACTAGGCACAAGGTGAGATCATGCCCTGGGTAAGACACACCTCTGTGGTGCGCGCACACACACACACACACGTTCACACTTAGGGGCAATTCCACCTGTTTTTGGAATCACGTAGACACATGCTGAGAACTTTCAACAGTCATCATTCCCTGGAATCTTCTAGATTGGATCTAAATGAACTCTACCACATGTAACTAACGTTTTATGTAATCTGGTATAACCTGGGGACGCCAGACAGATTCACAGAATGTGGTGATATGACATCGAGCCCACAATGCCACCCCTGAGTCATCTGGTCACCAAATTATGCAAGACGAGCTTATCGCTTATCTCACGCTTATCTAGTGATCTGCTAGTGACACTTGTTTCAGTATGGCAGCTCACATAGGGTTGCAAGAAGGGGCCTTATGGGACTCGAGCACAAGGGGGAGATCCCTCTCCAGGGATTATGTATCATCAGGCTGAAAGGAGGACTTTGTTGAAGGACATGAGCCTCAGAGTTGTATGGTCTCATCGATTTAAGTTGACCTGTCACCTGCCACCAGGTCTTTAATTCACCTAGGAGATAACCCGGACTGCTTTTTGGGCTTCTTGTTACACTTTATCAGCCATTGCTGGACATGAGGGTTTGTGACTAGTGAGCTGCTTAGAGCCAGGTCCAGCTTCGTATTAGCATCAGCCGAGCACGGCATTGGGATTGCTCAATGTCGAGGCAGTGAGTACAATGATGGTGACCGTCTTCAGCTCCCAAGGGGTTCAGACACCAAAGAGGCTAGTAGTTGAGGCTATTCCCAGCATTAGCCGACAGTCTAAATGTAACTTCAACCATAGTCACGAGATGGTGTACATGGTCCAACATGTACATTGTGAGAAAAAGAAAGGGAAAGATGGCTGTATGATAGCAGTATTTATTGTAAATATGTATTGCAAATATTTATAGGTATTTATCACGTCATATTTCAGTATATAACTTTGTTGGAATGTCTCTTGGAATCCAGGTGATTTCCACCACTCTTGGCAGTTTCGAAGGGTGAAATAGGACTAACTCTCTATTTAAATGACTTGCTCAATCTATTCTGTTGTGAGGGAATGGATGAGGCTTTTGCATACAAGTCAGATCTCATCCACCAAGCAACAACTTCAGCTTCCATACTCCACTACATGTCCAATAGGAAGACATTTGGGTTCAGCAGTAGATCTCCGTGTTGGGCATTCTGCACCAGACAGTCATTACAATTACGGATTCGAATGTTCGCTTGCACTGAATAATGAGAAATGCTTTGTTGCCAGGTTTGGCCCTCGGCAGATCAGAGCCGAATCGGCCATTCTGAGGACCTACGGTGGCACGGGAGCTGCGCCTTGGGAGTCCCTGATGGTTGCAGATATTGGCGATGTCAACGTGAACCTGTATGACCTAAAGGATGCCTGCAAACGGATTCGTGAGGCTTATCGCAAAGTCGTGGCTACTGGCTGCATACCTCTTACGCTGGGTGAGTGTCACTCTGATCAAGGTAAAATAATCAAGCGGATCCTGATTTTTTAAGGAAGGACCAAAATGTAACCATCTGAGGCGAAATAATGAGTAACTTCTTTCAACCTGTTACAGACTGAATGAACTTTCATTGTCTGCAGCTCGGATGCTTCTTCTCTAATGATTAACCTTGTTTATATATTTTACCAGCAGATACATCAGGCCAATCAATGATTTACTGTCATGTCAATAAGGTGTCTGTGGACCTTTAACCTCTGCACAAGATTAAAACTCTGTTTGCAATGACAGGGGGCGATCACACAATTGCGTACCCGATTCTTCAGGCCGTGGCAGAAAGGTAGGCAGGAACAATGCATGCACAGTATTTATCATTAGGTGTCTCTGCAATAAGTCTTTACATGTGAAAATGGGAGTTGAAAAATAATCCATGTGGCTTTTTCTAACTGATGTTGATTCATTTGTATCAGACACGGTCCGGTGGGTCTGGTCCATGTAGATGCTCATGCTGATACGGGTGATGTGGCCCTGGGGGAGAAGATCACTCACGGCACACCGTTCAGGCGCTGTGTGGAGGAGGGACTGCTCGACTGTAAACGCGTGGTTCAGATTGGCCTCCGGGGCACTGGCCATACGCCCGATGCCTACGAGTGGAGCAGAGAACAGGTCTGACTTCAGGAAATGATAATGATGATGATGATAAGCGATATAAGCAGTCACCGAAGTCCCCCGAGCCACCAGGGGGCCCTGTAAGATTTTTAATATCTTTTGGCAATAAGGGATTATGAGCCAATGATTATGATGATTCAAGGGGGTCTCTTTTGGACTGCTGCTTTAGAGGTGTGATTGGGGTGTGTGTTTGAGTTGCTGCTACTGTTTGGGAAATGTCAAGCATGATGTGTACATGCTGAAAACAGGAAATCTGTTCCGCAGGGTTTCCGTGTGGTGCAGGTGGAGGAGTGTTGGCACAAATCTCTGGTGCCACTCATGACAGAGGTTCGAGCCCAAATGGGCAAAGGGCCCGTTTATCTCAGCTTCGATATCGACGCCTTGGATCCTGCATTTGCCCCTGGCACTGGGACACCTGAGATCGCAGGCCTCACGTCTATTCAGGTAATGCCGTGACTAATATACTAGATATATCAGATAACCGAATCTTTTTACATTAAAACTTGCCTGTACATCAATCAGGCTTCAGAGAATTTCCAGTTGTACTTAGCACTAGTAGCATAACTCTTGCTAATATTATCTAAAGAGCTAGTTCCCTAGCTGCGTTGGTATTCCACAAATAAATATGTGCTGTGTATGAAAATATATAACAAAATATATCAAACCTACAAGTAATAAATAATGTACAAGCGTTTAAGTTATTATTTAAGTTCAAATCCATTTCACTAGCTAAATATTTATACAGCACACACATACAGAAGGTCAGAAGGTGTTGCAAGGCAAATCACAGGTATCGTTTCTATAGTAACAGCTCATTCACAGGGTTTAAAAAAACATTTTGTTATTTAAATAAGAAAAACATAATTGTTTATGTTGACGTTTTCTGCAAGGAGGTGTTTATTTAACATTTATGGAAGGAGTCTCCAGTGTCAGCTTTTTGTAACAGTCAGAGGTAAAGCTGTAACTTTTCTTTTTCCGACCTGGGAGAGTCTTCAGGACAGAGAGCGTTGCTATTTTTGCGGTTTCTCAGTAACATGACTGCTTGTGTGTTCAGGGACTGGAGATCGTTCGTGGATGCCGAGGTTTGAATCTTGTTGGCTGTGACTTGGTGGAGGTTTCCCCACCGTACGACACTACAGGTAACACACGGCCTGAATATTTACGATATTTCTAGGATTTCTGATCCTTTATTCCGATGTGTGTTACGTTTTTGTTGCTTTTATTGTCTTTTCCGTTTACAGGAAACACTGCTCTGACTGCAGCCAACCTGCTTTTTGAAATGCTTTGTGTTCTTCCGAAGACAAAACACTACTGATTAAGAGGAAATGCTTATGCTGTCGGAATAATTCAGTTGTAAGGATCGCACTCTTAAAAACTGATCTCTTGTTTATGATGTAGCACCTTTTGGTCCTGCAGGCCTTGTGAGCACTTAAATGATGAGCCAGAGTTGTGTCTCTTATTCTTCCCATTAATGAACTTGTTATTATGAAAGTCAAGTCACTTTATGTGGGGTTTTTTGGCTTTGCAATAACAAGTTGTTCATCAATATCAATTCATGGTGCTAAAATGTAGTAATAATAATAATAATAAAGAAAACTATTCTTTATACATCTTATTTTATGTATTTTTAATTCTATATCCTACAGTACGTTTCCAGCTTCTAAAACTCACTGATCTTGTTTCATCACTGATTTTTTTTATTTGTAGTGTTTAACAAATAATTTGTTAAAATCATAATATTCTTTTCTCTCAGGTTCTTGCTTTTCCATAAATTTTTTTCCTCTTTCTTTTTTTCTATCCCTTTTTAGGAGTGGTGTTAGTGTTTTAATTTTTTTTAATTAAAAAAAAATATCAATAAGCTATAACATAAGCTAATAAGGATGACTTTCCAAAATTCAGCAAAGCTTCTAAATATACTTATTCACTGCATGTTCTTTAAAAAAAAAAAAGATATTTTGGCACATATCAAAGTTATGGAAATAAAATTTAATAATTTATTTTGATAGCTCTACATTTCAGAAATCTTTTTTTATTTTTTTGCAATAAATAAAACAGGCCACATAATTTTTTATCTATTCTATAACTCTACCAAGCAGATATACACATGGATTATACATAAATTATGAAATTTACTCTAATCTCATCACCAAAATGTGACACTGAATGAAACATTCATTAAAAACACTGGACAGAAATGGCCTTATTTACATCACAGCAACACAGATATGATAATATATAAATATTAACAGTGTATGCATTAATGATCACTGAACAGCACGCTGGTAAGATAATAATGCATCATGTTTAAGCCCTGTCCTAAAAACTGTTCTGGGATGGAAGACTGGATTTGGATTCTCATGCTGGTAAAAAAAAAAAATCATCCAAAACTCGTTCCACAAAAATGTCAGACAACAGAAAAAGGCACAGAAGCAGATACCAATTTCCCTAATTGAGAAATACAGGTTATGAATATGATCCTCCTGTAATCCTCCTGTAATTTGCATACTGGAACCGGATTGGCTCTTATATTTTATGATGCAATAACACATGCCTGTTAAGAGTTCTATCTTAACTCAGTTTTTTTTTTAAGAGTTTCAGCTCATTTTATTTAAAAAAAAAAAAAGAAAGAAAGAAAGGAGGAAAGGTGCTACAGTTAATTTCACTCAAATTAATTCTCCTTAATCATGTTAATTTTAGTGAAATTTAGACATTTTCATTTAGAAAATTGTACACACAGGAACACACAGGACTGGTTAATATTACTGGATGGACTACATCTGATTCCATGCTAAAATGCCCGAGGCAGTCAGCAATGCAAACTGCAGCAGGGATCACTGTGTAGCACTTCATTATACAGATATTTCATATGTATATATATAAAGAAACAGGTTCAAGGCAAAGTAGTCTTATTGCACAGGCAAGACAATGTCTTCCATATCCTTCTGTTCACGACAGAATGTATGTATCTACACTTATGCTTAATACTGATATAATTCTTAAAAATACTAACGATTATTATTAAATATTTTGCTGTTGAGGTGTTTAAATGAAAATTGTAAAAGGAGAGCTTCCCATTATTACAGTTTTTTGTTTTTTTTTTAAAATTCATACTACATTTAACAGGTGAAAGTGACTGTAGTGTGCATGGCAGGGAATCAGGTTAAGCCTTATATCAACTGAAATCCTCGATTTCACCTCATTAGCTGTTGAAGGTGAGCGAGATTAAATTATATATATAAAAGGCATTTTCCCACTACAGTAAGCTTTCACTCCATATCACCATGTCTTAAGGAAATCTCCACCGTGAAACACATTAAATATGTTTATACTGAAATATTTGTGATGTCTTTAGCGATTCTGGTGCCACGCTGATGTCACAGGAGGACGCTGTTATTGCTAGCGCAGTTACAACGGTGTTTAATTGCAGACTAAACTTTGACCGATCTCAAACATGAGGGATAACGGTTAACGCTGTTAGCTCCTAAAAACAAAAAAAACCAAGAGCTTATTTTGCCAATCAGCACTTTCCAGCGATGTTCGATGTCACTCACAGCGTGAGTGTAGAGTGAGAGAGTGTTTATGGCAGTATTAGCGGGAACGTTGAAGCTTTGGAAGCTGATCTGTTTGAGCAGAGTGTACAGATGACGAGGCGAGAGAGCCTGACGGACTAAAATACTAAAGCGCCGCTGCATTCCTCTCTGTAAGCAGAGATGAAGCAAGAGAGAAATCTCACCGCGCCACTATCAGCAGCAAGTCGAGCGGCACTGCGGGTAAAATAGGAAACCGTTAACACTGATGAAAGACTTTTAACTCGGAATCCATTATAAAATAAGTCTTAGACATCACTGAATATTACGTTATAATTAAAGATTAACATGCATATCGTTGAGGGTTGATTTTTCCTGGTATTATGTCATTTTAGGTCATGTATTGATGGACATCCCTATTTATTGTACCTTTAAAGTAACGACTGGAGCAGCATTCAGTAGTTATGGCGCAGCATCATAGTTAAATGGAGCTACTATTAGACTCGGGTCATTTACAGCATCTGTGTAAGATCAAAGTCTGAGCTCTGAGGTCACAAAGTCCGCCTACAGCGCCACCCAGAGACACACTGCAATGGGAGCAATGAGAAACTGTTCCCAAAGAACCAACACTGTCTCTGTTCAATAGCATGCTGGGATTCCCAGCTCTACTTATTGACCGTGATCTTGTCCAGGCCAGGCCAGGCCGGAATGTAGTAGCGAGGTAGCGTGCCCTCCATCAGCCGCTCCATCCACAGGCCCAGGCGGTCCAGTTTGTGGTGGATGTGGAGAGTGGTGGAGCGCGAGCGTGCGCCTCCTTTCCTGTGCTGGTGCTCGTCTCTGGAGCTTGATCTGGATCTGGAGCTCCCCGCCTCCTCCTCCGGCCTGCTGTTAGCGTCCTCGCCCGTGTACACTGGCTTGAACAGACACAGGTACTTCTTATGACCGTTGAGCGCCAGCACGTAGCCCGTGTAGTCTGTCTTGCGGTTGCTGGCCTCCTCCTCCTCGTCCGCCTCCAGCTGCATGGCGTCCTGGGCGTATTCCAGCAGGGTGGACATCCACTCGTTGTGCTTGTCCACGTTCAGGAAGGAGAAATGTAACGTCTGGCTCCTGGAGATGTTGTTAAGCATTGTTAACTCAGGTATTTTTCTGTCAGTATGTCAAACTGCCCCTCTGTAACAATATACAATATACCCCTAAAATAAAGTATACTCTCAAACAATATATTACTAAAATACAGTTTGCTCTGAAAACTATATTCTCAGAAATACTGTATACTCTCAGACAATATATTTTAAAATACTGTATCAGTATATTCTCAAATAATATACATAAAAAAAATCTGTACACTCTCATACAACATACTCTCAAAATATGGTTTATAAGAACATTATACTCTCAAACAATATAGTCTCAAAATACTGTATAATCTGACAATTTACTCTCAATAGTGTATATTCGCGGAAAATACACTATCAAAAATACTATATACTCTCAAACAATATAGTATACTATACACTCAGACAACATACTCTCAAAATATACTCTCAAAATGCTGTGTATTCTCAAACACTATACTCTTAAAATACTGTATCCTCCCAGACAATATGCTCAAAAAAAAAATACTATGAGCATACTACTCAAAATACTATGTACGATCAAACAATGTACTCTTAAAATACAGTACTCTCAAAGAATATAATCTCAAAATAGGGTATACTTTCAAACACTTTACTCTCAAAATGCTGTACACTCAAACAATATTCTCTTAAAACACAGTATACTCTCAATTTTATTTACTGATTGCACTGCAAAAATAACATCTTAGCAAGTAAAAATATCTTGAATATACTGAAATGTATGTAGTATTTCCTATTATAAGATTACAGTAAACCAAGTAAAAGTAGTATTTCTAGACATTGTTACTAATTACAAGTGGTAAATTTTCTTATACTAGTGGCAGGTAATTTTGCTTCTTTCTAGAAATAAATGCTTAAAATGAAAAAAAATTATCTGTCAAGACTAGGTCAAGCTTGAAATTAGTAAAAAGAAATGTCTTGAAATAAGTTTACTGATCTTATTTTGGCTTATTGTCATCTAATTATAGGAAATACTAGATTATTTTGACTATATTCGAGATATTTTACTTGATGTCATTTTTTGCTGTGTATATGATGAGTATATGTAAAGACTGACCCGGTGAAGGAGTAAACCTCTTTGGCGAACTTGCTGAGCAGAATGTTTTTGGTTGCGTCTGTAAGCACCAGCACCACGTTGATATGGCCTGGTCTCAGCTTTACCAGATTACTGGTGTAAGTGATGTCCGTTAACTCAGTCACCTCCACGAAGTTCTTCTTCGGTGGACGGCTGCCCCAAAAACAAGGTTTAGATGTCTTAGAGGGGTCATAAAGCAAGGTCTACGAACAAAGCTGTTTAAACAAAGCTATTCATTCACAAATCGACATCTGAGGCACCTGGAGGTGTTGGCAGTGCTTGGTGATCCATTCTGGGTCTTTGCTGCTTCTTTTGCCTTTGGTTTTGTCTGTTTCTCCTCACCAGAATCACTGAAACCATGTTAAAAAAAAATACATGTCCGAATGCAAATTTCAAAATGATGACCAAAGTGTAAATGTCCTGAACCGTACCTGAAAGCCTGAATAATCACCGTGCCAAACAGGATGAACAGCGCAGAGAATATCAGAGACAGCAGAGGCATCATTTCACGCCTGCAATAATGAGAACACTAATAACACCTGACGCCTGACAAACAACATGTCTTTATTTTTTTTTTTTAAGAATACAGTATATATTGGGTTTGTTACTTACCAATTATTGTGGAGAACATCATCAATAATTTCAGACAAGTAGTCATAAGCTGCATAAATCCATCTGATTAAAAACATCTGCAATCGGACAAATATACAAATTTCATTTTAATCATTATTTACGTTATTACTGTGATCGCAGTAGACAAAATATGACTTAATCGTGTCATGGTGCACTAATCGCTCCATTGTTCATATAAGTCCTTAGACAATGTAAGATAGGCCAGGACTAATTTCCCATTAAAAGAGGGAGGTTCAAAGGAGGACTGACTGAAGCGAACTCGTTATTGAGCTCAGGCAGCATGGCATCATGGGTAAGGATGGAGGGGTCTTTCCGCAGCCGCTCCAGCTCCTCCAACAGCCTGTGTTTGTCCTCCTCGCTGCCGTTCCAGCCGCCCTGGATGGGCTTGTAGAGCACTTTACCGGCCCCGTTACGCCGCTCCAGGATCACCACCTGCACGTACACGCACACAATTACAACTACTTGTTACTGTACTTAAGTCGGGCTTTTAAGTAGCTGTATTTTACTGGAGTATTTCTTTCACCTCATACATTTTTTCTTTTGAACAGTAAGTAAAAGTCAAATCTCTCTTTCTACTCACTGCATTTTGAATCATGACATCACTACATTTGGTGACATCACACGGTGAATTTTTAGCTTCACAACTTTAACAGATGTGGCAGCGAGAATGAGATCTAATACCCATCAGGGTAATCTGTCTGCCGCTAGGTACACTTCATATTTATCACGGTAGTTGGTATTGTGACTACTAGCTACAGTTATTATCATGCTAGCTAACGTGTGAGAGATTAGAAATAAAAATCATGGTAATCATGATATCGATATCATATTGTCATATTGCTGAAGCCCTAAAACTGTTCACTGCATGTTACCCCAGTCCACTCTGAACAATCTACATACCCATAACGTTTACGCAGCTGTTTGGTTTTAGGGGTTTTTTTTTTTGGTATTGGTCGGAGCGCCATGGCACAGTGAGCATGTACCTGTGGTGGAGTGTCTCTGTTCTTCAGCAGCACAGAACACAGAGGCTGCTGCTGGCGTTGGTACACATATGCAAAGCGGAGAACCTCCTCGGTGTTCGCAGAGGCCAGAGACAAGAAAGCTTTGTTTCCTGAGACAAAGCCTTCCTCCTCACCAGTGATAAGCAGAACACAGTATCTGCAGAGAGAACAGTAAAACAACAAAAAAAAACAGTTCTTATAGTATTCGCACAAACATTACAGGCCAAAGATGAGTCTCTAAAAGGCAGCAAAGAACCACTGAAGCTCGCAAAGACATTATTGCCTCTTGTAGAGACCCTTAAAGGAACACTATCATACCAACCACATCTATAGCATGTGTGATTGCCACAGAACTTTAATACTGAGAAAAGACAAAAGAAAAAATGGTTGTTTAAATGACGACCAATAAATATTTGTGCAAAGGTAATTTGTAAAACAAAATTCTTAGATGTTCACTCCAATATATTTACTCTAAGATTACAATAATAGAGTACAACTTATGTACTCTAAGTTCTGAATCGGCATAAACCGTCCTTTTAAAGATGGCACTGCTTCTGCTTCCTCTGTCAAATCATCAAACTTTACAAACGACACAATGGCCTCCAGCTTACTTTCTGCGCCGATGGAACTGCTTGACGGGGCAGAGCTCATCAAACACCTTCTGGTTCACCAGACGAGGGGCAAGAAGAAATTTGTTGTTGGAGATGAATTCATCGATTATTTGTTTTTTCATCCCTTTAGCCTGTTTAATGAAAAACATGATCATCACCACCCCATCACAGATTATTTTTTCTACACCAGCATGCCTTGTTGTGTTTTATACCTTACACCAACAGGTCTGCATTACTTCAAGGTGGAAAGTCTACCTGTATAATGTCGGCCGGTTTATCTGTGTTCTCCTTGAAGACGAGCATGGTTGGAGCGTAAGTGTTGATGTTGTACTGCTTGAGCAGGTTGGTCGTCTCAGACAGACCCTGGTCCACGTAGCCAAACTGCACATAGTCCTTATAGGCAAACGCAGTCAGCTGTGGAGGAACAGTTCACATTCACACACGATTACTCACACGCTCAGCAACCGATCTGCACCTGACTTCCAAATATAATCACGTATACCTTATACAACAGAGGAACCGTAGGCACTTGGTCAAAAAGCAGAACGTGGGGTTTGTTAACATCATACCAGCTCTTCAGAAAGTCACGGTCATTCCGGTCAGTGACCTGAGGAACAATCCAGAAATAGAGGTTTTAGAAATCAGATCAGCCTATGGATAAGAAGAAGCTTTATTAGCATAAAATGCATTTATTTAAAATGTTACTGTAGATCAGAGGTGTCTTTTAATACTGGGGCAAAAAAACGGAGAAAGAAATATTGTTATGAGTCACAAACTAAAAAAACTTGATTGGCACCTCCTTGATTACATTGCTTTTTATTTTTTAGCTAATTTTTAAAAACATTCACCAGGCTCACTGCGTAAAGAAATAAGCAAATAAAGGTGTTTATTTTTTCACTTTCATTTTTAACTAGTTGTTATTATTTGCCCTACTGGTACATTACTTTGACAATCGTTTAATTATTGTACATTTACTATATTTTTACACATATTTTAAATTATATTTTTTTTTTTTTTTATTGCTGTTTTTTTCTTCTTTTTTGTAGCTGTTTTTATTATTATTATTATTATTATTATTATTATTATTATTATTGTTGTTGTTGTTATCATTATTATTATCACCTAGTTTATTATATTACCGGAAGATATTCTTTACTTCAGCAACTAAAGTAAACCTCCATGAAATTCTAAACATCTAAACATCTCTTAACTCTATTCATTTCCCATCTGAACAAGCCCCTTAAGCAGTAAATATGAAGAAAAGCGGGATGGAGTCCTGCACTTACCTTCTCGACCAGTCTCTGAGGGAGCAGGTCCTCCACAAACTGCATGAGGTGCTCCTTGGCCAGAGCGTAGTTAAAGAAAGTCACTTTTCCGTTGATGACGCCGAGTATGGACGGAGTGCGGTGAGCGCCCAGATGATTTGCCAAGCGTCTCTCATAGCCGACGTCAACCACGCCTATTCCTACACCTACAGACGTAGGCAAGGAACAGAATATCAGCACGAGGACCAGATCCTGAGAAACCAGTCTGAGAAATGTCCCACTTTCCTATTGGTGAATTACTTGGATTTGGTAGTCCAATCCAAGTCCATGCTCGTTATTTTTTTTAAAAATTGTTTTACAAGTCTATGTTGAAACTGAGCTGTACATATCAGCTGATTATACAAAACAATGCTTACCGAGAGGCTCGAGCTCCTGCACGGCCTCCCTCCACACGGGATCCATGTGGACGCAGCTGAAGCACCAGTCTGAGGTGATCTTGATCAGATACGGTCTTCTGAAGCTATCAGATACGACTTCGTTGACATACTGGTTGTAGTGCAGCGTGTACTTGCTGTCAGTGGCATCACGGCTGCCCTTGCTATTAAAGGGGAAGCTGAAGAAGGACTCGTCGAAGTAGAAGTTGTCGTGGAAGTTGCGGAAGCCGCGAGGCCCGTAAGGCTGGGAGTTGGTCTGCTTGTGGCGATCGTAATTGGCTCTTTTTTCTTCACTGGATAGGATCTGAACAATGAAACCAAACCCACAAACACACAGACTATGAGAGAATATGATTAGAAATTTGTGATGAATGAAACCCAAAGCCAGCAGAATGGTCTGTGATACCTCATAGGATTTGGTGATCTTAATGAACATGTCTTCTGCTTCTGGGCTCTTGTTTTTGTCTGGATGCCTGGCAACAACAGATACAAATAAGATCTGAACACAAGACGGCTGTAATATAATTAAAAAAATAAAAATTCTTTTAAAAATTTTTTCCAATCAGGAGATCAGGGAACTCTCAGTTAGAGTTTCTTCCTGCTCCCAAAACACCTGAACCGAGCAGTCAAAGCAGGAGCAGCTTGTATCTCTGTCTATTGTCACACGTCTGTGTGTGTGTGTGTGTGTGTGTGTGTAAAATGGTTTGAACCACATCATTCTTATTGTCATCGATGAGACCTTTTGACATCATGCATTGCTCAATCCTAATAGTTTCATTGTCAAGTTATTGTTAAACGTTACACGTCAGCCTTCAAATCTGACACCATGACCAGCCATGGCTCGGTGCTGGTGTGTCTGGAGGTTTAACAGAGCAGAAACGTGGACTGCTGGGGCTCACTGAGGACTAAAACGAAACATTTATTTGCAGAATTTTACCATTCTTTAGCAAGGCGTTTATACACCTTCTTGATTTCGGCCTGACTTGCACTCTTAGTGACCCCCAGGATCTTGTAGGGGTCAAATTCTGCACCGTCTCCCTGAGCTCCAGCCAAGAGGACGCAGAGGATCAGCACGGCGTGAAGATTCAGGCACAGCATCGTGGTTTTAGCCATGACTCCAGCCTGGAACAACAGACAGGAACAACCACAGATCAAGGTTATGAAACAAAAAAAAAAAAGAAACCCAGGAGCCTGAATTATAACACTGAAGAAAATACTGTTTATGATACTGTCTCAAGAGCGGAGCAATTCCAAATGCCTCTCTACTCGAAATGTAGGGCACTAGCTAGGTCGTAGAAAGCTGCACATCATTCCCTAGATAGTGCACCTAGATAGGGTGTAGGGTGACTTTTGGGATTCGGCCACCCTGGCACGCGCACTTTGTCACCGCCATTGGAAATACAAATTATCTGAGGCTGTATCATAAATATCTCTGTACTACATATGAAGGGCACTAGATAGGTCGCAGAAAGCTAGCAAGTCATTCCCTACCCTGTAGTGCACCTATGGAGGGAGTACGTGAGTATTTGGGATTCGTCCACCGTGACACGCTCGCTTGGTCCGCAGTTGGTCATTTAACAGCTAGTTAGTGTGAGATTAGCGGTTAGCAAGTATGGGAAGATATATATATTTTTTAAATAAATATTTACTTTACTGTTTAAAATGAATAAATATGGACTTACAGTCAGTCTAACAGCACTGACATCGTCCCAAATCTGTGACCTTGTTCGTTAACAGAAAAAAAAACGCCACTTATCAACAGCATAGGAATGAATGCCATTAGCTTAATTTAGCTAGTTATTATAACGGCGTTAGCAAACAGGCTAACTGGCTAGTTTTACCGGTTTTAGCGTTATCCCAGACACACGTACTACACTGTTAAACTACGTCGCTTTTTCTTTTTAGAAAACGCACCAGGAAGAAATTCGGGTTCAACCCTGTGTTTTAAGAAGCCTGTCAAATCCGCTCGGACCGCAGAAATCGCATTTTGTTGCTCAAATGTTCAACATCTGTTCACATCTTTCCTGCTCATCCCCGCCGCCGCTCCGCTGCCTCCCGGCTGCCTCGGATGGTCACTGCAGGTGGCGTACTAATTTACCACACTATTTAGGACGTTAGTACGCACACTTACAGTGCGGTGCGGCGAATATAGCAACTGTGTCAGGTTGTCAAAATAAAAGCATACAATTAATTAGTCTATACAACAAGCAGGATAGGAAAGGGTGCTAAAATTATTGTAAAAAAATAAACCATGAAGTGTTTAGCGTATATTAATATATTTAAAGCAATGACTATTGGAGATAATATCTAAAAAGCCCCATTATGTAGCTTTAAGACATTTATGGTGCTGTGGAAAGAGCATCCTAATCCTAATAGATAAAATACTCAAATTTATTAGAAAATAGATAAATACACTAATTTAATTTATTCTAGGAAAATCTGAAAGTTACTTTTGTAAGGCATTGCAAACAGTTAGACATGTTAGACATGTTCATGTGTAATTTCAGCCTGCTTTGGTAGTTAATTTGACTATAAATTCCAGATTTCTCCACTCGCCACCTTTTTTTCTATTCAAGATTATTGTAATGGAAAAGGTGGAAGGAAGTACAGATAGGCTAGTGATGTGTCCTTCGTGAACAAGCCGATTCTTTGAGTCAACTCTTTTAGGTGAACGTTTTAAGCCGACTCGCATAAATGACCCGAGTTCTTCTTCTTTTCTGGAAACCTTTTCAACATCCGTGTGTTTAATCATTTGCACTTCTGCTTGTTTAAGATGGACTGTACGTAGTGTAAATTATCAGGAACAATGTGAATAAATCTTAATGAAGCTCAGGCACAAGATGCACAGTAACATTTATACTGAGATGCTTGGTGTATTGTTCAATGCACATTTATGAAGCATTGCTGATTTAACACTTATTAAAGTAGGTTTTAATGGCACTTTGTCATATGGGAGCTTTGAAGATTTGTCTCTTATTGTATAATTTATAAAGAAAAATGAACCGTTTGGGGGATGAAAGAGTCGACTCTTATTGCTGATCTGATCTGATCCAAAGGAATCAAATCACTGAAAAAAGTCAGACTTATAGTATAATATGCTTTGCAACATATTAAATCACACTGGTGAGTCTCTGATATGATACGATATATAGCTAAAGATTCACCTGCGTAAGTTAAAATTATTTGCGTGCATGTAAAATAACATTTACTGTGTCCATAATGGTGTCTTCCTCTCTGTTTCCTACAAAGGGTGAAGTGCATTATGGACATTTTGTCTGCTGTTTCATATGTGCACTGTAAGCTGTGCATTGTACTTGCACATGGCTACGACCCGAAAAAAATAAGTGCATAGTGAATAGTCTGTGGTTTCATTCAAGAGTATTTCACAAAGCTGTACAGGAGCACCGAAAACACCCACACCTGTAAAGTGCCAAGCATGTTTGACAATCTACTTTCATTTAATAGGGCTCTGCAATATTGAGGGCACAATACAGTACATCTGCATTTCATCAAGATTATTTAGTGGTTCATAATGAGTAGTTTGCTTTTTTTGCTTAAAAAAAAAAAAAAAAAAACAGGGAAAAAAATATATAATTTGATTATCCACTTACAAACACATATTAAGATATAACACATTGAGTATTCAGGCAATTGAAATAAAAAAATTAAAAAAAATGGAGATGATCTGTGGTGCTCCCTGATCCAGTTATAGAAAGATCACATTTTTAAGGGATGATCTTGAAACCTAAAGTCCAATCCACCCAAGTATACAGTATACAGTAACCTGTTCTGCTCAGAGACTCCAGCACTACAGCATAATAAAACTCGGCTAATAAGTAGCAGAACCATTAAAGGAATACTCAAGCCATTTTCAACTTTGATGTCCTTCGAATGAATCTGTAGTGTGTGTGTGTGTGTGTGATTACCATGGATAAAAACTTAAACACGTATCTTCATACTGGGAAATGAAGAAAAAAAAAAAAATTACTCTAATCTCACTTACATTGAACGTCTAAGGGCAGATGTTTGAGCGGTCAATAAATGTTTGCGCAAAAGTATTTTTGTGGAACGCGTTTACAAATTCGTTAAAGGGATTTGGAAATGAAGCTCTAAATCTAAGTATAAGTCCATTTTTTAAGAGAAGAACTTCTTGTGGTACTTGTGTGTGGGTCTGAATACAAAGCGTTACATTACGCATAAGTAACTATAATTACGTAACATTTTTGCTAACACAAATCTCTTATGTTCATCCCACCTTAAATTATTCATTGCTAGACTTCATTTCATGTTACTTTACTTATCTTTTTTTTTTTTTTTTTTTACATTTATCGATGGAATTCAACATCTGCCCCTAGACACGAGGTTTGCTGTTGTTTTCACAGTACAGGAAAACTTGTTGAAATTCTTATCTGTAGTAAAATCACACATACGCTACACATCTGTAGATAGATAATAGACCGAAAGACGCCAGAGTTCTCCTTTAAAAGCATCGCATCACTTCCTGGGACCTGACATTAAAGCACCTGTTAAAAAAGAATTGACTAATATGTGATTAAAATAGAAAAATAAAATTAAATAAAATGAATGGCCTGATATACACTAGGTACTGACCTCGTGTAAAAAAAAAAAAGCTTATTAAATAGCTGTTTAGTTGTTACACAGTCAACGCAAAAGGGACGCAACTATTTAATCAGAAACGTCCCAAAAAAATTAGGGTTTTGAGTTGTGTTTTGAGGGAAAGAGTCTTTCTGCAGTCCGTTTGCTTGTGCATATTTGTGCTCCAGTGGGCGACGAGGTCAGGTTCACGCTCACGCTCACGTCCCCTGGAGGATCACCGAGGTTTCACGTCATCTGAATTCATAAGAAATTATTAGAACAGTAACTGTGGTGATAATACATTATATTACGTCATCAATAACAAGTATTAACTAATGGATTTCACAGACTGACCCTGATCCCATGGTGACAGTACCATGAAGTGTCCAGAGTTAACAAGATGCTCTCTCCCTATCTCTTACTCTCACACACACACACACACACACAAACAGACACTACATACATTATAGTACATACATACTGACACTTTGGACATCGATGAAAGCTGGAGTCAAATCTTAAATAATAATAATAATAATAAAAAAAAAAAGAAAACAAACACCAGAAGAAAGGGAAAGAAAAGCCGAGAGAGGACTAGCGCTTTTATTGCGTTTAGAGAACGGAGCGAAGTGCCACTCGCTCACTCCGAGTGCGCCCTCTCCTGGACAGGCTTTGAAGCGCACTCTTCATGTAAGCACAAATAAACTCAATAAAAGCTCACTAGTAAACAAAGAGAAAGAAATACACAAAAAAATTTTTAAAAATCGGCAGCCTGACACACCATCACCAATGTTAAAAAAAAAAAAAAAACAGGAAACAAACAACCAAAAAAAAGAAGAAGAAGCGGCTGAGGTTAGGTGGGGATCCCGGGTCAAAGGTCAGGCCTCATAAAACCATGTGTTGATCATCCGTGAGTGGTTTATTACGGCTGATGCTCCGCCTGCCGCTTTGAGTCAGGGCATTTCTTTATGGAGGTCCGATAAAACACCACAAGAAAGTACAAGGCTAACCCAGATTCCCTCCAAAAATAAAGTCCACCTCTTTCAACTGTCCACTTTTTCTACACTATGATCCTGTAATGCAATAAATTAGAAAAAGTCACATCTTTTTTTTGGAGCTTTTTAAGCTTTTGAGACTAAAAATAAGCCAGAAGTAAATCCAAATAAAATGGCCCAAGGCAAAAATGTACAAAACATTCATTAATGTGTTACATGTTAACACGTGACTTGCTGTGTGTGTATGAGCATGCGTTTGTGTGTGTGGGTGTGGGTATGTATGTGTGTGTGGGGTTAGGTTTAAGAATGTTGATGTGTGTTAATCATTCCAGGCTCCTGTATCTTGGCTGAAAGTGCATTTCCGTAGGAAACAAGTGAATCTGCTCAGCGGACACCAGAGAAGCCAAACAGCCTCGGACAATCCCGTCACGCAGCTCCACAGAGGACGAGGAAGAGGCGTGTCTTCCACATCACTACATCCTGCGTGTCCGGGCGGGAGAAGGCGTGTTCAGTCAGCAGCTTTTGGTTTCCTGGTTCGAGGTGTGTCTCGGCGGTGATGGGTTCAGCGTCGGCGGGTTGAGGAGGACGCCGCGACAGCTTAGACCTCCGCCGCCGTCAGGCCGATCTTCTCCTCCTCCTGTCAATCCGAGCTGGGCTTCTTCAGCGAGAACGCATAGATCTTAAAGTGACCGCTCAGCTGTCTCACCTATAGACAGACACAGAGACATACAGGGTGAAAAAGAGAGATACAAAACAGATGGATGGAGAAAGACACAGATTAAAGATATATAGACAAAGACATAGATGGATTAGTGGGAAGATGAATAAAGAAAGCCAGAAAGAGAGACAGACAGCAAGAGCAATAGACAAGTAAACAGACAGTCAGAGAGAGAGAGAGAGAGAGAGAGAGAGAGAGAGAGACTCATGGATGGACAGAGAGACAGATGCACTTAGATGGACAGACAAAGGTGGACAGACGTATGGACAGAGAGACAAAAACATGTGGACACAGAGACGGCAGATGGATAGAGAGAGATTCAAGACAGGCTGACAAACAGGTGGATAGACACTGAGAAAAACAGACAGACAGACAGACAGACAGACAGAGACACAGACAGGCCGATAGATATACATACAGAATGTATGGAAAGGCAGGCAAATAGATAGACAGATATATGGATAGAGACAAAGACAGTCAGGCAGTTAGATAAACAGATGTATGAATAGAGACAGACAGGCAGATAGAGAGAAAACGGGTGGATAGACAGACAGACAGACAGAAAGGCAAGCAGTCAGACAGACAGATGTATGGATTGAGAGACAGACGAGTGGATAGAATGAGAGATGGTGATGTATGTATGTATGTATGTATGTGTGTATATATATATAGACACACACACACACACAGAAACAGAAAGAGAA
>CM075018.1:20534911-20546161 GCA_037576675.1 Pangasius sanitwongsei
CACTCACTCACACACACACCCACTCACTCACACACACACCCACTCACTCACACACACACCCACTCACTCACACACACACCCACTCACTCACACACACACCCACTCACTCACACACACTCACCTGATGCGTAGAACTCAAAGTCGTAGAAGGATAAGATGGCAAAATTGAGCACCAGGAACATGAACCCAGTGAAGGTGATGAGGTTAGGGGCCAGCCATGTGGGCAAGATCTGAGAGAGAGAGAGAAATGAAAAAGAGAACGATATAGAGATACAAAAAAGAGACACAGAGAGAGAGAGAGAAATACAGAGAGATATAAAAAAGAGAGACAGAGGCAGAGACAGAGACAGAGGCAGAGACAGAGAGAGGCAGAGTGAGAGACAGGCAGAGTGAGAGTGAGAGAGAGGCAGAGAGACAGGCAGATAGTGAGACAGATTGTTGTTAGTGTATGGGGTGCGGTCTCTTTTGTAATCGTAATAAGATCTAAGTGGAAAACTCATTAAAGTTGCATCTTTGCATTTCAACAGAAGGAACAGTGCGCAGAGATGCTAATGCTGCTGATAAAAATTCCTAGCAGGTGGAGAGAAAAAACAGATTTTACCGCTACAACCCTAGAGTAAGTTGGAGAACAAGTCGATCTCTGTGTAAACTGACTGCTTTTATGTTCTTACAGCAAGCTTTCTTAAAAATAACGATTGCTGTCTACAGAATAAAGTAGACGAAAAAAGAAATTAGCGCAGACTTCAGTGACAGTTACGTTGTGTTTATATGAGTGCTTTTGGGAGAAATGATTCCCGTCATTTCATCTTCCTAAATGCCCACTTTAATTGAATTAATATTAGGAGATATGAACCATGAGGTCTATGGAAAAACTTACAGAAAAAAAAAAATGGCCAATTTGATCATCGCACTTTTTGGGTAAAAACAGGTTCATCGTCATGGTGAAAAGTGATGGCTGCATGACGTGACCTTCTCACCTTCACCATGGAGTTCCAGAAGGGGTGCATCACGTAGATGGAGAGCGGGTTGGTGTCCACCGCGCTGTACTGCAAGCACAGAGGAACCAAGAAACAGGGGTGAGTAGTTCACACACACAACACACACGCAACACACGTGCACAAGCCATCTGGATTATGGAGCCATTTCACTTCTGTCTTTCTGTAATCAACATAATGAGTGCTGGCTCCTGACATAATCAGCATCACCATCCAGATCAACAGACCTCAAACATGGTGAAATGTACTGAGATGCTGGGATTAGTAGCATGTCATTAACACCCAAATGATGCACCGTCGTATTTGCCGTCGCGCCACTGACGCAAAACACTTACACCAGACATTTTGGATTTTCAAATCGGTGGTTGTTCTTGTGGTTCTGCTCTTGTGGGTCAATGACGTAAGCTACCACACGCTGATCTCTAACAGTATCTACCACTTCTGTTTAACGCAACACATGAGCGCGTACACTACGAATTAAATCAGGTGCGCAGAGTAGAAATGTAGAGCCATTTGCGTCTCTCAGTCTAAATAGTCACAATATTTACGCATTTAAAGGCAACGAAATCCACACGTGAATGTTTTAGATTGCGTGCTCTACTTGTAGGCGCCGAACGTAAAACTAGCAAAGCGTACATTTCCTGAACTTTTTCGACCCAACACGTATTGCATTTATTTACGTGGCGTGTCTTTTACATTCCAGTGATGCTTCAGCTGTCGAGTTTATTTCTAGTAGTGCATAGCATAGTGATATTGTAGAATCTACTGTATGTAGTGAGCATATATAGTGAACAGGAAGGCATTAGTGAGGCATTCAGTCTAAAGAAAATAAAACCTTTTGACTACGTTTACAATGAAGACGAATCTGAGAAAAATAAAGAGCTGTACAGAGCAAACAGGATGAGCGACTTCAGATACGGCTACGCGGAGTCGTCCTCTCTCTGAGGAATAAGTTAGCTAGCTAGCTCACCATACCTTATTACATTACATTACATTACATTACCTGCCACTTTCTAGCCTTGTCAATTAGGTTTCCGGGCAACTGGGTAGCACACTGGAGTTTTTATTTACCTGGAGGGGTAACTAATAAGTTTATCATTCATCCAGCCTCGCACTACAAACACAGAGTGTGGTGTTAATATTAATGTGTCTATGGCATTATATTACAGACATCTTAATATTCCAAACTTTAAATGCATTCATATCTCATCTGAAGCCACTGGAGCTGGAGCTGCTCTTTAAAGGTGCAATATTTTTCATTTCTTTCTAGCACAAATAATGTGAAAAATTATGATTAAAAAAGAACACGTATTATATAGTCAAAAAAAAAAAGTGTAAAACTGTGGTTTGTTCGTAATTGGATTGGCCTCCTGTCAGTCATTTCACAGACACGCCCCCAACACCCCTTCACATCCTCATAAACCATTATGAGGAGAAGTTGCATGTTTACATGTTATAAGTCTCAAGCAGTTCAATGTCCAAGCGTGCTTGAAAGTGACCTCTAGTTGAACCACCATAATTTTGGGGGGCGGAGCTTTGTGTACATAAAAAAACATTCAAATCTTATTCAACTCCACTCGTTTATCCGTTAGAGACCTTCCCCCCCCCCCCACCTTTAAGTAACTATAACAACTTGTAAGAAACCTTTAATGAATTTGAAAGTTCTGGTGCTTTATTTCTTAAAGACTAAATTTGAGATGAATCTTTAGAGTAACTTCATGCTCGTCCCCCAAACAATACAGTGAGGGAGAAAAAGATGACACAAATCACGTAGGGTTAAACAGAAAACAAACAAGCGAGAGGAGATTAGAGAGTGAAAATGGACAGGGTGATACTAAACGCCATTATGATGATACATATTGCAAGCAGGACATTTTATATGCCGCATGACACTGTCTCTAACATGGCTTTTAAGACCTAAATAACTTTTAGAAAAGACAGTGATGTATAACACACCAACCACAACCATAATGCCCTGGACTGGAAAATCTGCCAACTGGGCTGAAGGCTTATTTACTCGTGTACATGTGACGTGAATGTGCTCCAGACAGAGTAAAGATCAGCTGATCATCCTGCACGTCGACCCCCAAACACACGAGATCATGTGGAGGTACACCGACACCCTGCTGCATGTGATACATGATCTATCCAGAAAATCCCAGCCCTGCTCGCTCTTAAAGGAACAGCTCAGCCACACATACATACATACATACATACATATATACATACATACATATATACATATATACATAAATAAATAAAAAATCTCAGTACAAAAACCGATATAAAGAATAAGAGGAATTAAATGACATGTTGGTCTATATTCAATTTCATTAACAATTTCCTACATTACCCACAATGCTCTTCACCTACGTGCTGATAGTGGCGCCAGAGCGAATTCTTTTCTACCCAAACAGACCAATGCAGCGGCGCTTTAGTCTTTTATCCAGCTCTCTCACCTCGTCATCTCTACACTCTGCTCAAACAGATCCAAAGCTTTAACTTTAACGCTAATACCGCCATCTCGTAGATCACTAGCTGGCCGAGTCGAGCCTCTGCTTCATGTAGCTGCATTGCATTCTGGGACTTTGAGTCCAGCGTTTGCTGCACACGTCTGCACTACGTCCACACTGGATTTCTCATTAATATGAACACCAACGGAAAAATGGCCAACGAGAAAAAAAAAAAAAAGCTGCTGCTCTTTTGTTTTTAAAAGCAAACAAAGAAACTTGATTGTTATCTCTTAGGTTTGCGATTGTTGAAATTTTTCTCTCCTATTTTATCTGCGCTGGCAATAAAAACATCCCCTGGTGACGTCAGTGAGGCACACACCCGCTAACTTCGGACAGGAACAATGAAACTACTGCATCAAGCAACAAATTGGCACCACGATCACAAAAAAAACATCGGAAATACTTCGCTATGAACATATTTAATGTGTTATGTTTCAGGGTTGAACTCTAATCTCTCAGAAGTAGAAGCAGGAATCCAAACCAACCGTATCAGTCTTCACAGCAAAAAAAAAATAAATAAATAAAATAGATTTTTTTTTAAAAAATCATACTTTATAAATATTTTTTAAATCTTGTATTTAGTTACATTTATTTAAGACTGGACAAAAAGGAAAGTCGACATTAAAGGATGAAAAAAATATCATATCATGATACTTGGAGGCATTTCTACGATAGACAACGTCTACTTAAACTGTTCATGTTTAAGTGTAATGGAGAAACTTTTTTAAAATGAAGAAAATAAGATATTCTATTAATTCCAATAATAATAATAAATAAATAAATAAATAATGAATACATTGTAATCTAATTTAAATATGCTGTGCAAAATTTTACTATTAATTTTTAATGAAATATTTTTAAAAATGCAAAAAAAAAAAAAAAAAAAAGATATGACGAAAAAATACCCACCCACAATATCGCAAAAATGTATTGCTCCACATTGTATCACAATATCGATATTATCTATCTATAAGGCGTTTTTGACTGTAACACCGAGGCTGCATCCCAAACGCCTCCCACAAACCTACACACGTGCACTGCATAGAACACGGAATAAAGGCTTCTGCGCCCTACGTAGTGCACTACATGTCGCAATGATACGGTTTTGGGATCAGGCCTGAGTGTAAGTCACTCGCCGACCCAACCCAGATGTCTGACAGGCAATTATTTTCCACTTCTAAGCTAATTCTGAGTGAACTGACAAGCTAATTATCTTATATAAATGTTGGGAAAAAATGTAAAACGTGCAAAGTGAGCTTTGTTAAATATACCAGAGAAAAAAAAGAAAAAGAAAGAAAGCTACACAGCTAACGCGAGGCAGCGGGACTCGCAGCACCGTCCCATGCCGTTACTGTTAGCATTATTAGCATCTTAGCCTAACTAGCAATAGTCGTATTTGATTAACATTACATGAATTATCACATATTAAAGCCTCACCTTATATTTATCAAAGCCGGAGAGCTGCTCCTGAGTGACATATTCGTACAGAGCCATGATGACAGCGGCACCGCAGTCCGGTCACAATTCTCTGGAGTGTGAAGGAGGATCACCAGCTACGGGGAGCTGCCGGCGTCGACACCAACGTCATTTCCGGTCACGACCAGTCCAGGAGTGAAGTGGAGTCGACATTTTAAAATAAAAGTCACGACGCGTGAACACTGCAGTTGTCGTTGTTGTATTAATGTATATACGTGATAGATTTATAAATTTATAAATTTCAAATTTATATATTTCTGTAAAGCTGCTTTGTGACAGTGTCCATTGTTAAACATGCTTTACAAAAAAAATTTATAAAATTGAATGTGCTGATTATATGGAGTTAAAGTCTAAGTAATTTAGGTTATACCACAGTGCCACTGAAGTCTCGATTCTGATTGGTCAGAAGATGTTGATTAATTTTCTATAACAGCTACTCTGAAAATATTTCCTGCTGCAGGGTGTTTGTTCTAATACACTATATGGCCGAAAGTATGTGCACCCCTGACCATCACACCCACATCAGTGCCTGACCTCATGTGCTCGTGTAGCTGAATGGTCAGAAATCCCCACAGCCACACTCCCAAATCTAGTGGAAAGCCTTCCCAGAAGAATGGAGGTTATTATAACAGCAAAGGGGGAGCTACTCAATATTAATACCCATGATTTTGAATTGGGATGTTCAATACTCAGGTGTCCACATACTTTTGGCCATATAGTGTATGTTGTCACTTCTACACTACTAACCTGTAGGGTGGATTCTCCAGATAATCTCCAGATAAGTTGTTTAATAACTAGTTTTCTGTAGTGAGGAGTTTAATTAACATTTAGGGAAGGAGTCTCCAGTTCCAGTGCTTTGTAACAGGCAGAGGTAAAGCTGTAACTCTAAGTTTTCTACCATGACATGAGAAAGTCTTCAGGACGGAGGACGTTTGGCGTTTTTTGCGGGTTCTCAGTAACATGACAAGCTGCGTTCTTTTGTCTTATTAACGTCAAGTCAACGTGACAGAACAAGTGATAACAAAAACGGACCTGTTTTGTAGACATTGCACAACACTGAATGTAACTATAAATGGACGAAAAGTAGGCAGTGCCATTCCTTAATAAATAAAAAATTGCAATCATTTTCTGTTGTATACGTCTACGTCTGTGGAACAGAAGATTCCTACCACACACCACATGCTCCTACAACTTGTCTGGAAAAAGTTTGTCTAAATCTAAAGTCTAAATCTACAAAGCGTAAAAACTGTGAACTGTCTTGTGTATGAACTTTCTGTACGCCGTAATTATTAGAGTATGATACACTCACGTGGTTAAAGGTGCTGTTTTGTAGCACCTTTGTAAATTGTAGTGATGCTTCCTGTTCTTATCAGAACTGTGATGGTTACTGTGGGTTTCAGGACACTTTTATCTATTAGAAGAACAAACTCTGCAAGTAACATAATGCACATCCATTTTAATATAAATCAAGCTAAAAAAAAACAGATATGCTTTGCTTTTTTGTCTTCTTACATGCATGAGAACTGCTAATGTACAAGCAAACACCACATGCAACAAACCAGCTAATTATTAAGCTCTATATGAATTATGTCAAAAATATAGGAATATATTATATATAGGAATATAGTCATTATGAATGGCTTTTGTGTATGCATGTGTACAACCTGTAAATACCATTGAATGGCCTTCACAGTGATTTAAAGCTGCAGTATGTAGTATGTTTATAATGTTTCCGGACCTATAACAATTGTATAATTTCAAATGCACCGTAGAAATACTGTGATTTGCAATGCTGTTTTGCAATGGCTCTGGCCATTTGCTTCATTTCAGGCTTCTTTTTGAATTTTTCTGGGCCAGAAATAATCCCCACTCGTACACAAAACAAAGCTGCTCAGCTCTGTTTCATTTGCTTAAAAAAGTAGATATCATAAGCAGTGGGATTTAGAATGTAAAGATTAAGACTTGTCAAGATTTGTATTGTATGTAAGAAACTAAACTACAAATCGCTCCTTTAACAAATTATGACACACAGCTATAGTAGCTTTTTTTTTTTTTTTTTTTTTTTTTGGAAAAGAGATGAAGCCGGTAATCCACTGTATGGGCAGTCGAGGTAAGTGTGTGTAGTGAGGATTTAATACAGAAATTGTGCAAAGCGATATTCAGACCTCAGCCGTAACTACAGTCTTAAGTGCTATTCAGAAACTGCGTGAGAGTTGCACAAGTGGGCGGAGCTCGACAAAAACAAAGGTGTGTCTCGGTTACATTCAATTTTTCACTTAAGCGAGGAGCAGTATTAAGTCTGCATTTTCTATCCCTGATTTTTTTTTTGTGGCTTAAAGGAAGAAAGTGCTTGTGTTTTGAATCAGTGATCTTAAAAACCTCATCCTGGACGTTTTTCACTCAAGAAAAATCTGGCAACCTCGGACGCATGAACTACACACACGTGAGTCGCATTATCGAACTGCGTAACCTGAGTCTGAACACGTGCAACTTTCTCTTCATAAAATCTGACGTAACTTTTGGACTCAATTTGCTAACTCTGAATACAGCCTACATTTCTTCCCAGTATATAAACATTTTGTTGTTTAAATTTCTTCCCGATGTCTATTACAGAGATTTTAAATCTGAACAGGTGGATTTTAATGACGTCACACAAACACCATGATGTCCTTAAGGTCCTTGCGTGAGAGATCGGGCACGGTGGCATCCGGAGCTGGGTAGCCGACAGGAAGCAGCATGAGCAGCTTCTCATTGGCTGGGCGGTGGAGGAGGATGCGGAGCTGCGGCCCACAGTTTAAAGGTGTGGAGGTCACCGTCACCAGACCCACGTTCTGAAGATTAGAGAAGAACAATATGACCGGATAGCACTTAAAGCAAAAATGTATTATTTCTTTCACTTACAGTATACCCTTCTAACCCATAATATCCCTAATACAGTCTGTTTCCTGTTTCCTCATGGTGCTTCTGTTTAGGAAAATGTGACCATTTTGACGCCGAAACACAGATTTGTGGCGAAAAATGTAAAAAGTAAACGTGTATACAAGTCCACAGTGCATACACCTTTGAGTAAGTATTCTCCACACCTGCAGAGCTGCTAGTAGGAGCCCACACGAGATGGACACACTAATCTCGTTGTAGTAGTGAGTCTTTTTCTTTCCATCCGAAATTATTCCGTATGTCTGCTTAAAGATAAGGATCAGATAAGGCGCCGTGTCGAGATACTCCTTCACCCAGTTAGTCCTGTGGAAGAAAATATTATAGTTTAGAGCTTTGTTGTAATACTGTTTTATCTGGTTAACAAACATGCCTTGGCTGGTTACATTTGAGGTAAATAAACTTTGAGTGTGTATTTTATTAGCTGTTGCCATTACAGAGCTTAGCCACAAGAGGGTGCTAGTGCTACAGGTCCCTAGGAAATTATGTAAAGAAATCTAAGTGAATTTTGGCAATGACGGTGACAAACACACACAAAGACACGCACACACACACACACACACACACTCAAACACACATGCATGACCTTTACCGGAGTCTGCGCAGGTCGTGAACCCATTTATCTCCCATCCTCTGTTTGTAGTTGATCTCTTCCTCCTCTTCCACAATCTCTCGGATTTTGTGTTTGGTCTCGGCATCAGCCACAACCACGAACGTCCAGGGCTCAGTGTGAGCACCACTTGGGGCCGTGCCTTATACACACACACACACACACACACATATACACACAAAGAGGCACAACACGACACACAAAACACACAAATATTTCTTGGACTTCTATAGGAGGCCATGTTTGGACTCTAGCAACTTATCCAGTGAAACGAAATATTCATTATAGTTTTCTGCTTATTTTTATAACACAAAAAAATACAAGTAACATTACAACTAGCCTGTACATGATCTCACTTCTAAGCAAAAGCTGAAAACACTACATTGTACAGTATGGTATGAAAAGACTTGTTTATTAACCACATAATCAACAGCAATAGTAATTACTATTACTATCAACAGTCATGGCTGCATAAGGAATAAATTTGTTGATTACTGTCTCAAAGTGTATTATTCCTCTAATACCACAGCAATTTGTCAATGCTAACAACTATTATTTATTAAAGAGCAATACATCATGTATTTAATGTTGTGCAATGCCTAAAAAATAAGTTAGTTCCTATTATCACTTATGTTATAGCAGCTATAAACAGTTGTTCCCCATTCTTTCTTTTTTTCTCTCTCTCTCTCTTGCAGCTATTAAGCCAAACAAAGCAGCTTGTCATGTTACTGAGAAACCGGAAAGCGCAACGTTCCTGACTCTTACAAAGTGCTGACACTGAAGACTCCTTCCAAAAACACTAAATAAGCATGTCCTCATAGAAAACTTCATCATATCAACTATTTTTAAAATCCGTTTATATTGAGAGTCCAGTACACAAGTCCATGTGTAAGTTATTACTATAGAAAAAACATATTAGAACGAGTGCATTAATATAGACCTGTGATTTGTCTTGCGGCCGGGACTACTTTCAGAGCTGCTAGTTATAGAACGCTATTCCACAATCGGAACTGAGAATTGAGCATCGCTGTGGTATAATAACATTTATCCATCTTTTGTCTATAGTCTTTAAAATGTTAGCAGCGTTCAGGACTTAAGCGTGTTACGTGAGGCTGAGAGCCGTGTGGTGAGTACCTGCAGCGCGTATCACATTATCGATCACCTCTCGAGGTACTGGTTCTGGGCTGATGAAGCGGACCGACCGGCGCTCGTTCAAAAGGGCGTAGAAGTTTTCCGAGCGCTCCAGCATTTCTTCCTCGGTGTAGCGACGAGGAGTGTATGGAACGTGGGGGAGATCTTCTGTCCCTGCAACTGCCCAATCGTCATTTTCTACAGAGAAGAAAACGTGACACTGAGCTGATCACAAGCATGATTAATAAAATACACTGACACCTGGCCATTTTATCAGGTACACCTACTGTAGATCCATATGTGCATCTATAATTACTGAATGTAGTCTGTCTGTTGCTATGTACAGTTTATCAGCATTCCTTTACTCCATCCATTAATGGAAATAGTCCACCATTATAGATACATAGACCAAAACTGACTAGATATAATTTACACATGTTTTTCATCCGATTATGTGCAAGTTGTTACTATAGAAACAATAATGTCTTATAACCATGCATTAACATAAACCTGTAATTTGCCTTGTAGCTGGAACTACAGTCAGAGTTGCTGTTATAGTAAGTTAATCAACACCTCCTGACCAAACAGAAGCAAGAATTCATCAGCGCTGTGGTATAAAACACATTAATGTCTAACTGCACTGGTATAAACACACACAAAGCCATCCTAATATCTCAAAACGTCTTTGCATGTACATGGGCACTGGTAGTATAAATGAGTTAAGCAACCTTTTCTATGTAGGAATTTCTGTCTCATGTGAAAACACAGAGAATGATATCTTGTGTAAGATGTTTTTCATGGAGTCTAAATCCCATTCTACTTCGGATGACTTCTCTCCACAGTAATTCTATCCAACTGGAATGCAGAACCTCGTCCTTGACTTCAACTTGACTTCGATCTGTAGTTACCGACGTCATCGTCCTCTCAGAGCTTCAGCATCTGAGGGCCGTTTAACAGAAATTTGTAAAAACATTGATGGAAAAATGCAAGATTAATTCTGATAACTAGGAAACAATCTTCTTGTCCTCCTTCATTACGTTGTAAGAGATGAAGAGGTCAGTTCTCAGTAAAGCACCGCAATCACATAAAAACTCACAGGATGCACTTTTGCCCAACAAGCTCCAGTGCTTAATCAGGTCACTGTGGGGTCACTGCATGATGTTCCATGTATATGTATACAGTCTGTACTATTTTATTTATTCATTAGAGCTTTTTATTCTTGAATCTTCCACCCACAGAATCTAAACTGCTATACAACAGTAGTAGCTGATAGTACCTGATAATGATCTTCAACATTTTTTAATTAGAAAAAAAATACAGACCTTTGGGAGTTCACAAACCTTGCTGTAAGAAAAAAAAGGTTCGTACTGGAGAACATATCCGATCAACATGCCAATCTGCTGCATATTAATATACAGTACTGTACAAAAGTCTCATGCACATGCATAGAAATGCTGTAAAGAAAAGATGCCTTCAAAAATAATGAAACTAAATGTTTCTACATTAAAAAATACTATAAAGAGCAGACACAGTAATAAATGAAACAAAGTCAATATTTGGTGTGATGTCCCTTCACTTTAAATAAGAAATT
>CM075018.1:20546261-20591876 GCA_037576675.1 Pangasius sanitwongsei
ATTTTGTGCTGGAAAACTAACGTTTGGAAATCTAAAATGTTTTTGTACTGAATCAATAATGTAGAAGTCATAAAATACAAATCTGTAACAAAGTTTGTACTAAAAAATAGGATGCCTAAGACTTTTGCACAGTACTGGTTTTTGATTTTATTTTTTTATTTTTTTATTTTTTGGGGGCACAGACTCCATCTGATCTTCATCTATGTAAAACTAGACCCAACCACCTGAATGCCAAGTCTTAGCAGCGTGTACACAAGCTGTACTGCTGCTCCTAGAGCTAAATAAACAACATACAGTAAATGGGAATTCCGACTCTTTTCAGTGAGTCGGCTCACCTCACCAATACGAGGCGACTCTTCCGAATTTCAATGAATGCTTTTTCAATCACGGTTGTGATTGTGTTGAAGAATCGTGAATACACAAGGCTGATAGATTATCAAAGAGAGTGTCATGGTATTTCCAAAAAAACAGCTGTTTGGAGATGCGAGTCTGCTCCCAGTGTTCACTTAAAAGATCCGAATCAAAGAGTCGACTCGTTAGAAAAAGACACATCACTACTATGCAAGTTTTTTTTTTAAATTACAGAATATCAGTATGCAGGCTATTTCTAAACTGGAAATAGGTTAAAAGTGTGTGTGTGTGTGTGTGTGGGGGGGGGGGGGAGTCAGTATTCAAACACATTGTAAAGCGGTTCGGTTCGGTTCGGTTCGTACCGTTCTCTCTGCCGCTGATCTCGGTGTCGTCCTGCAGGTCCTCGTCCACCCACGGCCGGGCTTCTGTCCCGCTTCCCCCGCCGCTGGAAGACTTCTGAGCTGAGGAAGACTCCGACCCGCGCCGCGTTTTAAGGATGAAGGCGACGACGACGCACAGGATGGCAACAAACACCGGAGTCAGAGTGGAAATGAGAGCCATGAGGACAGGACACAGGACAGGACACAGGACACAGGACCGAGGCTTGAAGAGAGCTGAGGAAAGTTAGAGGCCTGCTGGACTGTGAGGGGAAAGTTACAGGGGCGGGACCTGTTAATGTTTCAACCACTCTCTTCATACACACACACACACACATATACACACGCACATACACACACACACACACATATATATATATATATATATTTCTTCCTGTATTTGGCTGCATCCATCGTACCCTCAACCCTAGACCAGTTTTTTTTTTTTTTTTGGACAAACATAGTGCTGTGTGCCAAGGCCAAAATGTAAAACTTTGGTCTCATAAGACCAGAGGACCTTTTCCACATGTTTGCTGAGTCTCCATATGAGATTTCATTTGGATTTTGTTTTTCAGTACTGCTTGTATTTTATTCATCTTTCCTTATCCATCTTTTCCTTTACTTTCTTTTGCCTATGTTTATCTCTTCTCATTTATCCATCTCCATGTCTTTTTCCTCTCAGGTCTTTCTCCCGTGCATAGCTATTTTCATCCGTTCTTTCTTTAGATGGTATAGTAAATACTGTAAATAAAATATGCATATAGTATTTTACAGTATGTCCGGGATACAGAAAGCTCGACATCCTGAGAGCGTAAGAGTATTGAGAGTAGCTACGCTTGAATAACAGCATAATGTTAGTGTGAAAATGATGTCTGTTCAGTTACAGCCCTGAGGGGAAGTAGCTGTCTGTATGTGCTGGAGTTCTTGTTTTGACAGTCTGGTCTCTCACTCGTGCAGGAAGAGGCTGAAAAATAGAATAAGCAAGATGAGAGGAACAATCTTGCCATCTCTCTTTTTTGACTCTGCTGTTTATACAGAAGGTCTGTGATGGAAAGCACGTTTCTGAATGGATGATGCACTGCAGTGAGCAAATGCCTAGTCAAGAATAACCAGTCTGCAGTATTCACGTTGCTGTAGAATCCATCTCAAATGTTTTCTTTTTTCTTTCTCTTTTTTTCCCCATTCATGTTATGTTTATGCTGTCATGAAAGACATTTTGTATTTTTCTTGCTTTATTTTGTTGATTTCATGAATAGAGAATAAGACAAATTATTTGAATAACTGATAATTATGGTAATAAATCCATATAAAAAAAATAAATCCAAATAATAAATAAATAAACAAACAAACAAATAAATAAATACTGTAAATACATGTGTATATTAATTAATTATTTTCTATTTACATATTACATATCATTGACAATAGTTTCAGCTTCCTTCCAAACAACTTTATCCTGTCTGTAGAAACTATATTGAGTTATATATGAGTTTCCTTTTAAGGAAAAAGGGGTGGAGTTGATCAGCCTTGTGCTGGTCTGGTCCGAGTTAATTTCTGTAAAGCTGTAAACATTTAACCGTAACCTGAAAAACAAATGAGATCCATTGCACTGCAAAATTGAGGACACACTTTTATAAGGTATCTCTGATTATTGCAGGTTTAGAAATACGTAAACATTATGAAACAAAATTACAGATTGCACCTTTAACCACGGAGCTGAATACCTGCTCTAGTTTTTACGTTATTGCTGACTGTTTTATTTCTGATGTCTCGACAGGTGTCATAAAATAAAGACAACCAGTGCTATAATATTGAAGACATTTTGCCACTTTTCCGAGTTTTGACTCCTGGATTAGTTGAATAAATGACCACTGGATCACCTAAAAACTTCAATCAAAGTATTTTTAGAGAGAGAGAGAGAGAGAGAGAGAAAACCAGTGCGTGTATTAAATCAGTTCAGAACAGTTAACAGACTGGTCAAATGTGCAAGGCTCAACCTCAATCAAACATTAATGCTTAATATAAGTTAATAATTAATAATTAATAGCTAACATTTAATAGGATCCAGGAATGAGGACGATGGCATTAGATGGTATTGCATTTATGGATCAATCTACAGACAGAATGGCAAAAATGCATCTTTAATATGAATCCATGCAATTTAGTAGCGCATGAAATATTAATTGACAGTGAGAGGGATCTTCCTGTCATCCTTCAGTCTCCTGACCGCAGCTTCAGAATAAATATCAAACTTGACAGTTGAACGTTGTTGTTGTTGTGACGTCGGCCATGAGGGGATTTAATACAGCACATAATCTTGCTTGAAAATGCATGAGAATTTCTGCCTGTGCACATTTTAGCGTCACATGTCCCATCTCAGCGGGCAATTTCACGCCCTCCAGTCTCAGTAAGAAAAAAAAAAAAAAAAGCAGGAAAAGATTCAAACTGTGGGTGTATTGGGGCATCCAGCAGCCTCAGCACAGATTTACAGAATGAAAAAAAAAAAAAAAAAAAATCCCCTACACTGTGATGAGGTTATCATTTTGATTTAAAAAAAAAAATCATTCATTCATTAACTATTATTAAATGAATCAAATACTTTGTTTAAGGAATTTATTGGGCACTTAGCCACATTTTGAATTTTGTGGCAAATCATTTAGGAGGATGTGATTTTGTCAAATAATAATTTTCTTTAGGTTATGTTTATGCTTTGTGAGAGATGTTTTGTAGTTCTCTTGTTAGATTTTTGTTGATTTCAGGAAATAAGATGAAGACAAATTATTTGATAATTAATAACTAATAATTACTGTAATAAATAAATAAATTTAAATAAGTTTTCCCAATTAAGTAAATTAATTACTTTTATTTTTTAAATTACTTTTAGCAGATCTTGCCTTCCGTTAAATTTATACGAGCAGCAGTTTTTAGTAAAAAGCTCGCATCTGTTATGAAGCTGGTTGCTGTGCCCTGAGATCAATGCGAATAGCATCAAAACAGATTCAGAGTTTTACAGGAACTGGAACATTAACTGCACTTATTATCCACATCTGGAGTCAGTGTGATCAGTCTACATGATGCCAGATAATTAGCTAATAGGCTCATTTACAGCACCATGCTAATGAGCTGCCATAGTATGCCTTTTTTCCTTCTGCTTGAGATTCACAAAAGCGAAAACCATATTGCAATGTCTATTTTCAGAACTATGTTTGGTAGAAAATGTCCAAATTTCAGCATATGAAGGGTTTTCGCAGGCCACCAAACATTTTCTTTGGATTTGTAGGCTTACACTGAATAACACAGTCTGGGTTTTGTTGTTGTACAGTTGTGTAGACGAAATGAAGTTGTAAATTAGGCTGTGTGTCTCAAACCCTGTCATAAAACTCAAATTCTACAACTGCACGATGGTGTTGGTGCAATGCCTTGTGTCCTGTTCCTCAGAGCGCCTGTGGGCTTCACCACAGAAATGGGGTAATGATGGGGTGTTAAATATTAATCACCAATAAACATGCAGCTCTGGATTTGAGAGTCGCTGCCATTGGCTAGGGTCAGTTACACCCTCTCAGGCCACAGCAAAATACACACACACAGGCACAAAGGCCTTATCCAGTGTTGTTACTTAAGCAGAAATGTGTATATAGAGGCATATGGCTTTGTTTTGTCAGGGTCCATATTAGCTGTTGGGCTATTTTTCTGACATATGGTGCCTCATTGGTTATTTATAAGCATATTTCTGAGGATTATATGTATGCATATGTATGTATGTGTGTGTGCACATGAGCTAGATGTTATGCATGTGTGAAAGGATGATGTTTGCTGTTCGCAGTTCACTTCCAGTTTCTTGGCAAAAATGCCATGTCACTGAAGCGCTGTGTGCTGCAAACATCCCACAATGCATCTGTTTCCCCTTAAGAGAGATGCCATCACAGCAGGAAAAGCTGTGCAGCCAGATTCAGTCCAGGCGAAACGAACGAAATGATCACTCAGATTTGCAGTATCTTTGTAATATCTCGCTGTCACTCAATGATTTCTTAGTGCATATTATTTTGTTCAAGACTGTAAAGTATTATGCAGATTCATGTCCAGCTTATCAGTGCAGATTTATGGAGACCTGTAGTTTATTTCTCTGTACTCAGGTAGGTCCACTGAAAAAAAGATGCATGACAGATCTGAGGCTGTAAGAGTAGGAGAGTAGGGGGGATGGGAATGGAGAACGGGATGAAATACTGTAGGAAAGCAGCTGAGGATCTAAAACAGGACAGCAGAGGTAAATTTGGGGGGAGGGGCCTAAGAAAAAAAAAAAAATGAGGAAAATGTCAGTTTAAAATATAAACTGCATCTGCATTTCAGCCTTTAGTTTATATTAAAAGCTAAAATGCAGAGGCAGTCTATAGTGACGGCTCAGTGGACAACGCTTTTTTTTCTTTTTCCTTTCTCTTTTTGCAGTTTGGAGGCGCGCATGCGCAGAGTTCTGCGCGTGCCCGTCTTCAGCTCTTCACATTCACCTTGCGGTCACGGAGCTTCGTCTCATGAACGCGCCTCTGCGCGCGCCGGAATAAGTGGGTCAAAGAATTTAAAGTGACAGCGCTCTTATCTCCATGCAAAATAAATAGATAAATAAATAAAAATAATAATAAATTACTTTCGCCAAAGACACTGTTGGAAATCAATTCACATTTAAAAATGATTTTTACACTACTTTGTTGGACATAAGAAATACTATTGAACAAAAATAAGACTTTCTTCAAACTAGCATTATTACACTTGCTTAAAGGGAAAAAAAGTGTCCTGAGAGAGAAGAACCAAGAACGCAGATGGCTCTTAAGACTGTATGATGTGATCTGTGGCCAAAAAGATAGTGTTGAATGTTACCAATTTCATATCATTATTTATATCATTTTTCATTCAATACCATGAAATATCGTAACAGTTCTGACCAAAAAAAAAAAGCCTGGTGGCATCACTTTTTAAAACCAGCCACTTTTTAACTGCATTGTAGTCCACTTAGCGTGTGACTCTGTGCAAAATTTGTGCTGGTGCTTGAGGGGGAAAACAACCCAACCTTATAAAGCTTCAATGGCATGTACACAACAAATAAACCAGAAGCAACATAATAGAATGATGACAGTCTGTGGGCTCGAATCCAAACCAACAGCATGTCCTTTTCACTTTATTATAATGAAAACAATGCAAAAGACCACACACTACATACTAAGAAAAAAAAAGAACATTCATAACTCATACACAGTTAATAAAAATCTTGGAGCTTCATAATAAACAGTAATATCAATAAGGTATAAAAAAAAAAAAAAATGATATCATACATAAGTGTTGGACTAAAAAGTTCCCTTCATGCCACTGAAAAACATGCAAAAGTAAAGACTTGGTTCTTCTAATGCTGACAGAATTCATTAAAAGAATAATAAGCTAAGCCAAAGCCTTGAAAAACCCTGAAGAATTCTCCTAAAACACACACACATACAGTATAAGAGACCTTTAAATATTCACCTTATAATTCAGCAGGCCCACAGAAAGGAACCTGTCCCACCCACCAAGAAGCTCCGTCTCATCCACCAGTAAACACCGAACAAGTGAACTTAATGAGACAGGAAACGCTGAAATCTGACAACTGACATCTCGCTCATCCAGCCATGAGAAAACGAATGAGAGGAGCTTAACAAGATCATCAAGTAGAAAATCTCCTTCTCTGAATACATGAAGCCCAAACGATCCCACCACTGCTTGTGAAGAATTAAAAAGGGAACAGTAACAGCACCATCGTTTCTTTCCAGGTTACTGGACAATTTGTGTATCGTCTCAGCAGGAGTGGGACGTTTGCGACGTGAAGACTAGTGCAGCGATTACGTTACACAAGTTTGCTTACAGTCACAGCTCTCTATACAAAGTCCACCATTTTGCATTCTTTGGCAACCTACGTACAAAACCAAAGGAGGAAAAAACGAGTGTAGACTAAAATTCATTTATATACAATGCTTAAAATATCCAAATGAAGCTAGTTGAAATGGCTCTATAGCACTCGCTATACAGTAGCTACATGTCAGCCATAAAACAGGCCTTATCATTTCTTTTTTTTGCTTTTTATGTCTAAACTGTGAGCCACAAATTTCCCTTTACACGCTGTTTCAGTCACGTTTCTTTAGCTACAAGACTCCAACGTGTATAACGAGGTATACATTACCCAGGGAAAAAAAAAAAAAAAAAAAAAAAAAAAAAAAAGATACACTGATATGCTAGTTAGATTGAAATATCAATGAATGAACGTCGGGAAGACGAATCAAAATGCTCAAACTAAACAGGTCAGTCAAGAATGATTCGAACCCTTGACCTTTAAAGGCGCAGACATACAATTTATCTAAAAAAAAAAAAAAAAAAAACCCCACTGTCTTACAATAAGATCACAGACGTAACAAAAAAAGATTTAAATTAGACTGTACAAAAAAAACAAAAAAAAAAAACATTGTCATGTAAATAACATTATAGGCTTTTAAAAAACCTTTGAGGTTGTGGTAGGCTGTGCTAAGTGAACGCTACGATCTATCAATTTTGGACACAAATACTCGAGTCCTGTCTGTAGTCCAGACTATGAGGAGCTGGTTAGGGCGAACCGAGCGTGGGCTGGATGATTGATTTTGAGACTTGCAGTCATTGTAGCTGGATTGTCGTTGCCATTTCATGAGCACTTAAAGGCTTTTCTTCTGTGGAGCGCCGAGTTTCCTCATTCCCCTTATCCTACCGAGGAGCTCCTGAACGAAAGCCTACAACAGAGACGGAGAGATTGTGTGAGAGATTGGTTAAGAGAGCAACAGAGGCATACAATGTCATCAGTTCATCCAAATTTCAGACAATGAACAAATTCAGTAGGATTTGTACTCAAGCCATCATTAGTTCCTTGATCTTATCACCCTGTTGTCCTTTCCTGCAGAGTGTGTTTGTGTGTGTGTGTGGCCTGTGGGTCAGTGAAACTGATTGCGACAAGGTTGATGGTATTGTAAAACCGAAATCAAGTTCAGACTGGGTTAGTCGTAAATGGGGGACATGGGATAATGCAAGTATAACAGTGCCTCTGGGAATGGAGTCCCGTCCGAATCAGTCATGTCAGTCATCTTTACAGACTGTGCATGCACGCACACACATACACATATCGGGAAACACTATGCCCTATTTCACCTTCTATAAAATGACCACTAGAAATAACCAAGCTATATACATATATCCTATATGCATTGATATGTTGGAAAAGATTACATCATATCATGTGAGAAAGGACATTTTGGTCATTTTCTTCAGTATAAAGACACTCCAGGATGCACACTCGTCTTTTCCTGCCCCCCATTCCACCCCACCCCCACCCACTTTTCCTCCATCAATTCCCACTCACCAGACAGCTCTCTCTTATCATATGATAGCCAACAACTGGGGAGGGAGAAGGCTAGCACGTTCTTATTCAGAGATATGTAAAGCCAACTACTCAATGTTTTTTGGAACATGCTGCATCACTAGGAGAAAAGTGCTATCCGCCCTCTTCCACATACAAGAGAGATTGGCTAGCGTCACTGGGGGCGACAGGGGAGGTTGAGAATGCCATGCTTCCCACCCAGGAAGCACGGCCAATTTTGCTCTCTAGACTCCCAGGCATGGAGAGCAGTGGGACTGTCAGGAGATCACAAGTTCAAACACTTTTCTCGGGAACCCGCAAGCATCGTTTTTCCACAAAACCCAACAGAAACCACACTTTCATGTCTCCACACACAAAAAAAATAAGTCCTATCTCCAAAAGCTTGCCTTGTACACTTAAGGCATAATTTACTAATGCAGTTGAATTTTTCATAAAAGCATTATACAAAAATACATTTTTCCCCCATGACTTCTTTCAAGTAAACAAGTTTCCAGTTCCTGGAAACGTGTTGAAATTAGGACTTGATCATCACACATATGCTACAGAATCAGTGGACAGACATTAGGTGATAAAAAAAAAAAACTAGATTACACAGTCTTACAGGGTGGTAGATATTCAGAAGCATGGCTGAGTGCCCGTGATGTACACACACTTCCAAAAATGGAACGTTTCAGTCCTCGATTGCATTCTACCGTACTGTATAGTAGTATCTGTATGGAGGCCAGTGATTCAGTGCAGTAGGATCGATCAGATTATCTGAGAATGTGTGTATTGGGGCAGAAGGCCATGGAACCAGATGTACTATACATAAGGAATAAAAACGCAATGGGATGTGCTATTATAGGAAAATAATAAACAGGGTGGTGTGGGGGTGCTGTAATTGCCTTTACCACTCTGAAGTTGATCATTTTCTTTTAATACTTCAGGACATGCTAGCATGTATTACTGACAAACTGGAAAGAACAAAACCCTCTGTCCTGACGTCTTTCCCACATCAGCTGGCATTGTCAGAGTTGCTGTTACAGAAAATTAATCAACACCTTCTGACCAATCAGATTCGAGAATTCTGCTGTGCCACAAACAGCATAACATTAACTCTGGCTTAATGCACATATTTAAATATTGAATGTACTCTTTGAAAATTAAATGGTTCCCAATATGGTTCCTCAGTTTGTCCTTCTGGAAAAGGTTTCACAAAAGGTTCCAAGTAGAACTATTTTAGAATGCTAAAACCATTAAGCAACCAAAGAACCTTTTCTTTTAAGATATCATGGTACACAGAGATCATAAAAATGCAAATTTGGGATAGACTTACATCAGTAGGCTTATAGCAGTCTGTGAGGGATTCCTGGTGAGAGAAACAAAGATCTCAGCATCTTTATTTAAACAATCAGGACCATTTCAGTCTATTCTTACAAAATGCTCTTCACATGTCAAATGACATGAATTAGAATTTACTACTCAGATAGATCCAAAAGTCTTTTTCCTGTGTGAATACAAGCACTTGCCTGTAATTTTACAGCTCTCTCATCTTCACTGTTCACCTCCAGAAGATCATCAATGTCTATCTCAACCTCAGGCATCTCCTCTTCCTGAAAAAGAGACATAGAAGTGCATTTTTACCCAAATTTCCCATCAAACATCCCATTCGTGAAACATTCGTTTCCATGACTCATCTATTCTAGGTTCACTGAGTAAGACTAAATGGCACTAAATGGCACCCCAACTGTAACTGGAATCTGCCACCAGCACTGACGCACAGAAATGCATGTGTACTGTTAGTCAGTCGTTGTGTGCCTCTCGTCTGGAGGTGATGACAGTCAGTATGTTGCAGTATAGTGAGAATTTGCAGAAGTGTGCCATCTTGAAACCTCTTGAACATTTTTAAAAACATCCTATGAACTCTGTGGAGGTGTCCAGGTCACACAGGGCTGAGATTAATCTAATACCTCATTAATCACCATAGCGATGACAGAAAAAAAAAAACCACATCCACACAATCACATGGTCAGATGAAGGCTATAAATATACATCTGAAGTCAGGAGTGGGGGAAAGGGGCCTGGTTTCCATTTAGCAATCTGTCTGGAATGGAAGATTGGCAAGTGGCTGTGATGCTGAGAGAACAGGATAGACAGAGATAGGAAGAGAAAAGCACAGAATTCCACAAAAAGAAAATAAATACTCCTAAATTGCCACAACGACTACTATAACACAACAACAGAACACCTCACTAACCTAAACCACCACCAACCAAGTACACCTGCAACCATAAACACCCCATTAACAACAATAAATACAACATATGCAACCATAAACACTCCTCTAACAATGAACACAACATCTGCAACTATAAACACAGCCACGACCACCAACACCCTATAACAAATACAACAGTCACAACCATAAACACTCCTCCAACAATAAACACAACACCCACAACCAAAAACACTAAATCAACAAACCCACTCTGAGTCCATGTTACGATCAAGGTGTTCAGTTAAACACAGTAAAATGGATTTATTTCACGCTATTATCAGACAATGTTAGGCAACTGGATCAACAACTCAGTGTTAATATTTATAGTTTAATACACTGGTTTCCAAGGAGAGGTATAAAGATTAATCAATTCAAATATTTACAACATCTCAGATCTGATTCAGAACAGAACATCTCAGACAAAACTTCTGAGGCAATGAAAAATCAAAGTCTGACAGCACACACAACTGTATAACTACTGTACTATTCTTTCAAAACGTTACTAATGCTATCCATATCGTTTCACTGTTTTCTTTTGTCCCCCCATATTCAAGCTTCCTAATACTAATTAGTTCCATTAAAGGAGGCATGGCTTCTGTGCCTTTTGATCCTAGTGATGTGGCCTAAATGTGGCCTTTGGATGTTAATGTTAAGGAGGTGTGGCACCTGTGCCCCAGTGAAGGAGGTGTGGCCTCTGTGTCTGGGCCCCAGAGAAGGAGGCATGGCATTTGTACCTTTGAAGAAGGCTTGACCTCAGTGCCTTAGGGCCCAGTTAAGGAGGTGTGGCCTTTATACTTTGTGCCTCAGTGAAGGAGGCATGGCATTTACACCTTTGGGCCTCAGTGAAGGAAGCATGGTCTCTATACCTTTGGGCATCAGTGAAGACTTTGTACTTTGTTTAAACCCATAGTATTTGTCATAGGTCATAAACACTGAAAAAATATTTTTTGGGATAAGAACCAAAATTGGTAAATTCCCCAAATAGGATAATTTTCTAAAATACATTCTATAGTTTTATTTACCAGTTACTGAATAAATTAAGATAAAATGTGTAACTAGCTTAATTCTCTTTGAACTCCATTGCACTTGCTACTCCGAGTCCCTGAAATTACAGGCTGTGTGCGCGCGTGCGTGTGTGTGCGCGTGCTTGTGTACACCCTATGGATAGTTGCCAGCTGGATATGCAGCTGAATCCTTCCTTGCCAGTCCAATTTCATCTCTGTCCATATGCGTACGTGTACCTCCCTACATTAATGTGCATCAGTTCTTTCCTATCAGCAAAAAAAAAAAAGCACATGGCCATCACTGTAAACCAAAACCGTCCTAACCGGATTTCAGGCAGACAAAAACAAATCTTTTATAGAAACACAATTTCAACAGTAGATACACAGATACACGATACAGCCGTATGTGTGATAAATTGGATTTACTGAGATGGAACTCTGTTGAAAATTGTTTTAGCTGAGCCAAAAGAGCCTCAGGAGAGCTGCCATGGTGCATTATTACAAAAAAACTGCCTTATATCTCGCTGATAAACAAATCTGTCATTAAACCATCCTCTGATGTAGGAAGTGGTTTAATAAAAATGCTGCTTCACACACACACACACGAGAAAAACAGAGTCGGAGGGAGATGAGGAAGTGGGTCGGAGTAATTAGGGGCTGCATTAGTGAATGGTTAGAGCACAGCTGATAAGGGATGAGCATGGTGTGTGTGTGTGTGTGTGTGTGTGTGTGTGTGTGTGTCGAGGGAGAGAAAGAGAGAGGGAGAGAGAGAATGAGTGGGTGGCAAAGAGGGAATTGCACAGCTTTGAAAAATGACCAGAAGAAGAGAAAGTGAAAATGGTGCAAATTCAACATCCTCTGTGGCCATGTGTGTGTCCAGCTCACATTTATCACCACTCCACAGACTCAAGAAGAAGAAGAAGGGGGGAAAAAAAAAAAAAAAAAAAAAAAAAAAAAAAGCAGTTTCCCCAGACATACTTAAAGCACTTTGCTTGGGCTTTTATCCAAAACAGCCTGTTTCTCCTCCATCGTTGATGCATTTTTACTACCTCTCCACTGTGTGTGTGTTAAAGGAATACTTCAGCATTTTTCTACTTAGTCTCTATTCACCACATCAATGTAGTGTGCATGTGTGTGAGATTACCACAAATAACCATCATGGTTTCCCTGTACTTGGAAAAGAATGAAATAACTATTCTAATCTAAAATCATTTATGATACAAGTCTAAGGGCAGATGTTGCGGCATCGAAAAACAGTTTTTGCTAAATGTATTTTTGTAAAACGTTCATGACGTTCAGTCAAAGAATTTGTAAATTAAGCTCTGAATCTGTATAATTAGTCTTTTGAGATGGGACTAGAACATGTAGTTGTTTTATTAATGTAACTGTAGGCATGAAAGGTGTAAGTAATTAGAATTTTTTTTTACTGTATTGCTTCGGTGTTGGAACTTGGCAGGAGAGAGAGAAAAAAAAAAAAACTTTGGTAAGACTTCATGTCCATGTCATCCTTTATTGTGGGAGTCTAAGAGTTGCAGTTTTGAATTGGCATCATGCATGCATTTTAATCATTTCATAAAAATGCTGCCCAGAGACTTCCATTGTAAGAGAGTTTGTCGTAAAAGCTTTGTTTTTTTTCTCTGTGCAAGGAATTGTTGAAATTCTTGTCTGTGGTAATCACACATGCGGTAAATCGATAACGGGTTGAAAAAAAAAACAAACAAACAAAAAAAAAAACACTGGAGTATTCCTTTAATATGTACAAAATTAATCTTTCAATGCAACATTTTGTTTTTGACTCCTACACTTTTGAATTCTTGATTCTTCACAGGTTTATATTAATGTGCTCATTCTAATGTTATCGTTTCTATAGTAACAATGTACACAGGGACATGTATAGATGATGTTCCATATAAACAGATTAAAAAAAACAAAACTGTTGGTCATGGTTGATATGGTGACATCATCTGTAAAGAGTCTCCAGTGTCACCATATCAACCATTACAAACAGTTTTTAAAAAAAAAAAATCTGCTTATATGGAACGTCGTCAGCAGTCAGAGGTAAAGCAGTAGTTAGGTTTTCCGATGCTGGAAAATCTTAAGGACACAGGACTTTGGGTCACGTGGCTTTTCAGCAATATGACATGCTGCATTTTTTGTCTTATTAACTTCAATAGAAAGAAAAAGACCATGTGGGTGGCTTTACTCTTCAGCTGCATATGAATTCTTGTCACCGTTATCGATGCACTCTCTGACGAGTGTCATGAGTGTGCCTTTTAAAAGGTCAGGTGTTTACACACTTCTCTACCCTAATAATAACCACACACACACACACACACACACACACACACACACACACACACACACCATACACAGGTGCTGACACTTATATTACGCAGCTGTCCAAACACAACACAGATGCATAAACAAAGCAGGACACCTTTCACTCTCTCACGCTTTGCAACCTGCCAGTTCCGCCAAAAAAAAAAAAAAAAAAAAAAACATCCATCACATCTCCGCCATTAATACGTCAATGAGGAGAACAAATACTCATTGTCTAAATATTGATTGTGACAAATTTATGGCACCACACCCTTCTTGCTGATGCGGTAAACTAATCAGCTCTGATAGGTTTATCAAAACCGTCCAATCAGTCATCCACCTGAGGGACAACCTTGGTGGTGTCAGAAATTTCTCATACTATACACCAACTAGAGGAATTATACAATTCATGAGATTGTGCAGTCATTAATGAAGGACACCTTTTAACTTGTTTTTTTTCCCACTTATAGTTACATTTAATGTTGTGGAACCTCCATGGAACAGAATGGAGCTTGTCATGTTACTGAAAAACTACGAAGTGTTAAAGTCCTGTCCGGAAGACTCTCCTATAGCAGAAAACCCTCCAGAAAAGTTACAGCTTTACCTCTGACTGTTACAAAACACAGACACAGATGATCTGTCTCCTTACAGAAAGTTTCACCACATCAACAATTATACATTGTTAAATAATTAAAAAAAAAAAAAAAAAAAAAAAAAAAAAAAAAAACATACCCATGGAAAAATTATACCAATTTAGAGTCACCAATCCACCAACAAGCATGTTTTTGGGAGGTGGGAGGAAACCTGAGAACCCAGAGGAAACCCAAATGCACACGTGAAGAACATGTGAAATGCCACATGAGAGACTCGAGAGTAACCCGAGCTCAGGATCCAATCGAGGACCCTGGAGCTGTGAGGCTACACTCCCTAAAATCAATCACAGAGCGAGGCACATCCATCAAGATAAGTCGACACAGAAGGATTATCCATGTGAAAGCTATTTGTTAAAGAACTTCTATGAAGTCTTGCTCGGGGAAACAGTCTATATATTGGCAAAAAAGCATCATGTTTAAGACGCAGAGCTACCTGTATCTCATCAGTGGGGGATATGACAAAAATATATTAAAAAAATCTAACCACCTAGATCCTCAAGGTGCTTCGTTTCTTACGGTGTGGTGCTGGACGATTAGAAATTGCAATTACTGTGATATTGCACAACACTGAACAATTGTCGTCAGATTTTTCCATCACTAGGTCAGACCAGGTGCTGCTAAAAAGCTACTAAAAAACCCTGCACAGGCAACTCTGTTGAATTTTCTTTGTGCCGTCTCATCGTGTAGAAGAGCTGTGTTTTGTCTGCAGACACAAAGCGGAGCAGACGGGTCAGTTTATTGAAGGTTTACCAAGGAATACCAAGCAGGCTTTAATCCTACTGAGAGAGCTTATGAGGAGTAAAGAAACCAGCTAGACACAGAGCCGACAGCAACCTCTACATCTCCCCCACGTCACACACACACACTGAATACAAATGTGCATGAAAGATACAGACTGTAACAGATAAAAAGGGCTGGTACATCATACAGACTCATTTTCTAGTTGACCTTGTTTCACCTTCGCATTATGAGAATAATAGCACAATGGTGTAGCATAATGCCACTGTCTATATCCATTTAGTGTTCCAAATATCTGTATCTGTACTTGGATTTAAACCCGAATTTTTTCTGGCAGTTCCTCAACCTCAGCTACATCACCCTAGTTCATAATTAGTCTCACCTAGACATGTTCCCAGGACTTTTTTTTTTTTTTTAAATCCCGGTCACGTAGTTATTATTTTGGTTTGTACTTTCACCGTAATATTTTCTAACAAATTTAATTGATTTAATTTCCCAGAATGTAAATAAACTAGCAGCCAATGCTAAATCACCACAATCTGGACCAGGCAGTTACTAAGGATGAATGAATGAACACTGTAAATGCATCGTGCAGCACTGCTTGTTCATGTTAATGAACATGCACTCAAACAAGTAAAAACCTCCCAATTTCTCAATCATGATGCATAACTTTCATCTCAATTAGATGCTCTGAGAACCTTTGTGACAATCTTTATGAAAAGAGAGAGAAAATCCTTCGCCTCCTGTTTGTATCAGTACTTGTATCTGTTTAGAACGTATTCTGTTCATGTCGATGACATATTCGGTAACACCCCTAGCAAATACACACCGTTTTGTCCACCTGCTTTCATGCAAACACACTGCATGTGTGAAGGGAGTGATGCATAAAGGAAGAACCTTAGTACAACCTTTGTTCTTGCACCGTGAAATGTAATCCCTCATGACTTCAGACAGACAGACATGGCCTCCAGGCTCAACCTCAAAAGACCAATCGATCCACAGTAAGAGTGGCGCATGAAAGCGTTTGTGTGTGTTTACAGACAAACCCATGCTACTGAAAGCCCACTGGCAGAGTTGGTGCACGTACGTGAAAAATCATTGTGTTCAACCTCATCAGCTGCTGCTGCCACTTCAATACAGTGACCTTCTCAATGACGAGACTTACAGCCTCATAGACGCTTATACACTCTCCTCTAGGACACACTCATTCCATTCAACCTTCTAAAACATGTCCTTTCAAACCAAATATAGTCCATGTACAATCTTGCATAGTTTGTTTTTAAACCCCAAGAGACTACTAAATATAGCTGAGAAAAACCTCGAAACATTTACCTTCTAGATCTGTGAATGCAGCACTTTCGTCCTTTAGTCTGTCCAGCTCGCTCAACTGTTCATCTGTACACTCTGCTCAAACAGATCAGCTATTAAAGCCTGAACTGTCATGCTAACACCACCATCAACGGCATCACGCTAATCATCTTGCAGATCACTAACTAGCCGAGCAGAGTCTCTGTGCCGGAATTAAGCGCGACCGTACCGTATAGCGTTTGCACTTTTGTTTTTAGGAGCTAACTGTGAAACCTGGCCGATATCCCCTACGTTTGAGATTGTTTAATTTTTTTATCCTATTAAACATTGCAGTTACTCTAGCAATGTCCCTCTGAGAAGGGGACATTAATTAGCTAGTAAAGATATGCAGTTAGTTTCCAGTCATCATGTTATCCAACAGAAATTTGCATTTCAACGAAATGATCAATTCTTCTCTTGGATAGATCAATCTAGGCAATATTTAGATAAAAATAAAAACAAAAACACTACATGTTTTAGCTCAGCACTTTTTTTTTTTACTGGACCAATGACAAAAACCAGGACATAACAAAAGGAGCTTTTAGCCAGATCACACATGGTTTTATGTCTGTGTGGCCAAAAAATAGACCACAAATGATCAGAAAGTGGTGTGTGCCATTTCAGCAATTTCAAATGACCTCCATTGATTGAGATTCAGAGAGGCAAGACAGAAACCACCATCACTGAAAACCCACTGAGACCACACATACAGTATATATTTATTTGTTTATTACAATTTGTAGTGATATGTCCAATGCTGTATTTAGCAAAATTAGAGAACGAAGATTTTTGCCAATGTTTGCTAAGGACACAAAATCAAACTAAAGAATATTCTTCATCTTGCTATCGGAAAAATACAGCTGGTTATTTAAGAAGCTAGCTTTGCTAACATTTTCCATCATCTCTGTGGCTAAGCAGAGACACAAACAACTTTTGTATGGGGCCATTTTGTGCAGCATCAGCTATTCATGCAAGCTAAAAGCTGATGCTTTGAGAAATTTGTGTCAAACTTTTGAGGCAAATTTCTCACAGCATCAGCTTTTGGCTTACATGAGAAGCTTATCCTGCGAGAATGTTCCCTCAACTTTTGACCCAGAAACCCAGAAATAAATTCATTCAACATAAAGTGAACTCAAGCATATGAGTACACATGTAAATCACGAACCAAAATTTGCTACATAAGCACAAAACCTTACAAACATTACATTTTATTAGCAGTTTTATCAGTCTTCATTGCAGTTCCTCCATACTGTAATACTGTTAGTGTGTAATATTTGTATCTTCCTTGTTTCTGCATGTTTCCTCTCACTCATTTACATTCTGTCAGTCTTCCTTACAGGGGTCAGAGGTCACCTGCTCTGCTTTCCCAGTGGCAGACAGAGGTGATAACCCTGATTTTGAAGAGAAAGCTTTGCTGACTACACTACTTGACAATCTGAGAATCCACCATCACAACTGCTCCCATTCTCAAATGCATTCACTGGCCACTTTAATAGGAAACAATGTATAATTGTACAATCATGCATTTATCTTATCAGATAATCACGTGGCACATGCAGAACTGCAGAAAATCATGCAGATTGCCAGACAGGCTAGTTTGAGTATTTCATAAAATGGTGTGGAAAAACAAAACCCACCCAGTCAATGGCAGTTCTGCAGGTAGAAATGCCTTGTTAATGAAAGAGATCAGAGGGGAATGGTCAAACTGGTTCAAGCTGACAGGAAGGCTACAGTAAGTCAAATAACCACTCTTTACAACCACGGTGAGCAGAAAAGTATCTCAGAATGTGAAACACATCAAAACCTTGAGGTACAGTAGATGGGCTACAACAGCAGCACAGGCTGACCTAAAGAGGACAACACCGATCTTTTCAATTAAGCAACAGTTACAGTTGAATAGCTAGGAATTGTAAGCCCTCTAAAATTAGGCTGTAAGGCCTGAGATTCTCTCAAAGTTTTCACCTCAATAAATATGCCTCTGCACTGAGCAGTCAAACAAAAAAAAAAAAGTCATTTAATAGCTGTGGCACAGACAAGGGTGTGTCTGCAGACCGCAGACAAGTGGGCATGTCTGACCGGGACATCCTTACGGGTCTTTGATCCTATATATAAAACTCTGACACAGCCTTCATTACTCATGTCTAGTAACAAACATGATTAATATTCATGACCAACAATCACCTGGGGGACATGTTGGTGATAACTTCTCATGGGAATAATGGAAAAAAAAAAAAGAAAAAAAAAACCAAACAGCACCAACCAAGATATTTAGAAAGAAAAATCACTAAACACGTCACAAATATTAAAGTATAAACATATTTAAAATGTGTCCATTTGGACGTTGCCTTTAAACTCTTCATATCAGCTGAAATGCTTTTAATATAAGCCACTTATTCATTGCATTACACCCACAACCTTTTCAGCAGTCATGAGCTGTCAGAGTGGAATGGTCTCTCTGAAAGTGACCAGCTCCTTTTTATTGATATCATTAACAAATGCAACTAGACACACGCTCACCAGGTTTCTCTCAGTTTATTGCTGCCTTTCATCTTGGCTATATCCAGTGTTTGACATTTTTATGAGTCAGTGTGCTTCCTCTATATAGGTGGATTCTTCGGTCAGTCATCACCTATTTGAACTGATCTGACCAATGGGAACACAGAGACCCAGCCAAAGGGGTGAAGTTTTGGCCTTAAAAGCAGCACAACGGAGCCCTTATGTTAACCAACTGGCTCACTTCCTGTTTGCTTCCTTGTGCCATTGTTAAGCTGTTTCGATGTTGGTACTTAATCCTTGCCCTCTCCAACAGTTTGTTTGCCATTTATGTGCTAATTTCGCTCTCTTTTTACGCTAGCTCCCTTGTACTGAGAACAGCACACACCTACACACCAGCACAAAGATACTACTGAATGTCTAGACTTACTTAAAATACAGACTTGTTTTTGTTCTGTTCTTTTCTTCCTTTCTATGTCTTCTCTCCTGGGTAAGACTAGCTTTGTGAATATTCCTTATTTAGGTTTAATAATTTGTTTTCTGTGAATGCTAGTCCTGTGGGGGGTTTTTTTTTGTGTGTGTGTGTGTGTGTGTCTGTGTGTTAGTCATTCTTCCAACTTCCTGTCCATCTTGTACCCAGCACCATCCACTACTAACATATTACCACTAACATTCAACATCCATTCAATCCACAATCTCTATTTGTTATTGTTCACACTCACCCTAGACCTTAACCTCCTTTGGGAATGCAATACATCCTGCTGTATCTCAAGTGATCTCCACAGCACCTCAGCAAACACTGACGCACACCTCCATGGGCTATGGAAATGTAATTTTGAACGTCTAATAATGCAGGTGGATACAGAATTTTATGCAAAATCTGCTATACTAGAACACCAAGATTCAACCTGACTTCATGAGTGACAAAATGCTGAACAGCAACACTCTCAGATTCTGCAAAATCCAAATCTTTCTAAACATGGACTGGGTAAAATCAGGTGAAGCAGAGCTGATTAGGAATTGAATATGGATGGAAACCCCAGTCAAAGGCATTAATTCATCCAAAAATCCCACTGGACTGTGAGCAGCCTTTAACCAAATCCACTGATGATGTACATTGTTTACCAATCACAATTTGGATAAATGGCAACATAGCGCATTGAGAATTTGCGCAATATAACTGTATACTTGTATGAGAAATAAACACTGAAATAAATCAGCATCTGGTTCAGTTTGTATGTGATTTTGTACAAACAAAGCTTCACGGCCAATTCCCAAATCGCTGTGTACATACACAGTAGCGTTGCTGCCATGTATATTAATTTCCTATAAAGTTAATGACCTGATGCGAAGAGGAAAAACAAAGCAAATGACTGTTTAATGTAGGAAACGCAGGAAAAAACTACATCACGGTTTTAAACTTCTTTAGAGCAAGATGCAAACTAATAATAGACCTGAAGTGTGAAGTTTACAAAGACCATACTTCCCAATTCATCTCTCCAACTCAATCCAACTCTTTACTCTCCTGAACTGCATATTTTCCTGCTCCAACACACCCATTGAGGGTTTATTAGTGGTGCTAAAGCAGGATTGGGAAACACTATTAAGATGAAAAATAAACCTTCCCCATTAGGTACGATAACAGCGGAGCAGAATATAACAATGTACTATAGTCTAATTAGTGATCCATGTCTCTCCCAAACAGCACTTTGTCTTAAAAGCAGTAGGAATAGCAGATGAGTGGGGAAACAAATACTCCAAATCTTCCGATTTGTTCAAAAGGTTCAAGCCTTGGAAATATAGAATCCTTTGTTTGTAACTAGAAGCTGTTGGCTATGAATTTGTGGTGGAAAAACATACAGCAGTGGAGCGAAGGAGAGCAAAGTGGAGACAATTCTCTTAGGAGTAGAAAGGAGACCTAAGGGGGCCAAAAATTATGCCTCACACCTTTGGGGCTTTTTTTTTTTTTTTTTGGGTATGTGCACAACTTCAAAAATTAACCATGTGACAATATAAAAGGAAACCAGACTCCAGATGAACCGATTTGGAAATTTCCACAGCCCTGTTTTAGTCACTCTTGGCAAGACAGTCAGGAATGTTAAAATATAGTTCTTTTTGTTTTTATGATATTGATTTCAGTCTAAACGTGCATAAATATTACTGGCTTTGGAAATTGGGAATCACAGATCTATTGTCAAGGGGAATAACAGGTTATGAAATGTAAAAGAGTACAGTTACATGTTTAATATTTAGGGGTCCAAGCACTGAAACACAAGCACACAACAGCAAGAGGTCATCGCCTAGATCACAGGTTCCCAACCCTGGTCCTAGTGAACAGTGTATTCCCTGCTTACCCGCTTCAACTCAGGAAGGGCTTCTAATTAGCTGATTAGTTGAATCAAGTGGCTGAGAACAGGGAAAACACTAAAATGTGCAGGTCAGGGGGTTATCCAGGACCAGGATTGGGAACCTGTGACCTAGACAATAGGCTATGTATAACATTTAGGGGTCCAAGCACTGAACCATAAGCAGATAACATCAAAAGCTCACTCAGAGCAGTGTCACTGATACATGTGTGCCAGATACATGAAATATAGGCATCTGACACTGAAAATCTGTAGAGACCATCAACAGCCACTACAACCAAGATTTGTATGATGGCACACAAACACATTATGGCGCATTTACTTGCTTTATGCAGCTCTCTTTATACAATCATTTCAGTCCAAGCACTACAAGTACCAAGCATGATATGTTAATTCTTTTTCCACAATCCTGTTTTTATCTCGCAAGTACCTGTGCTAGGAAAGCAGAAAAACCTTTTCAAATATATTTATATATGTTAATAGCAATAGAAATTCACTTATATTAACAGTTCACCATATTCTCATTGCTTTATACAGCTTTATCCTGATTCTCCAGTGGAAAAACCAGGTATTACAGTTTACAGACCCATTTAATCTCATGCAGGGCTTATTAATGAGCTGATTAGTGGAGTCTGGCGTCTTAGAGCAGGAAGAATACTAATACGAGCAGAGCAGGATGGGAAAACACTGCTTCAGGAGAAGTACGAACAACAATAAAAAAAAATAATTAATGATCAATGTGTCTTCTGATTCTCACTTTGCCTAAAAAAATCATGTCTGCCACATTAAAAGCTAAATCAAGCACTAAATCATAATGACATACTCCTGATAGACAGTAAGGTATAGCCTGGACCTCTAGTATTTGATGAATTAACAGCTACACAGTGTAATGCACAGTGTAAGAGTAAATTCAGCAGTGAGGACTGTGTTGCTTGATGATGCGTAAAAGCACCGCAGAAGGGACCAGACAAAATGTAGGTCAAATAACAGATCCTGACAATTGATGCGCCTAGAGACAGGTGCCTCTGTGCAGAGGCGCATACAGCTGTGTGTCTGTGCAAATGCGCATGCAGCTGTGCAGAGGCGCATGCAGCTGGATCACCCACACACTAACCTCGCAGTCGTACAGCTCGCTCAGCTGCTCGATGATCCACTCTTCCAGCACGAGTCTCTTCCGCAGCTCTTTCCGGTCATACTTCACGGTGACTTTGCCCTGCTTCTTCTGTACCGGGTCGTCCCGAGGCACCGGGCCGTTGCCCACGCAGCCCACACCGGGTGCCGTCTGAAAGAATACCCGGCCCGGGGACGTGGGGATCTGCGCGGACGGCTCGGGGCTGGCGGCGGACATGGCGCAGAGGTCACGAGCGAACAGCAGCAAAAACGAGCGGCGCCTCAAACACCTGCTATTTAAAGCTCCGCGCGAGCTCTTAAACTCCGTGGGCGGGGCTTCGCTGGCAAATTAACGCTGTAAGCGATGGTGATTGGTCAGCGGTTTGCCCCTCGCGCCTCTTATTGGCTGCCGTGGCTGTTGTTGATGAAGCACGCGCTGTAACAGACTAACAGGGATGCACTCGTTGCCCTTTGTGGTATTTTTATTTATTTATTTTTGCAGAGCTCATAGAAAAATGTAAGAATTTTAAATCGTATTTTGTGTTAAACAATTAAGTATAAGAAATTATGCAAATATATATATATATATATATATATATATATATATATATATATAAAACACCAAGTGATACATTATATACACCTGTTTATTTTTATTTATGTATTTTTTTAATAAGGAAATGTAATCCATGTGAAGTTTCTTTTGTCCCCAGAATATGAACTAGGTATATTCACCATATGAACCACAAAATAAACAGCACTTTTTTTCCCTTTCTGTAATGCAATTCCTTACAGGTGGAACACCCCAAGAGCAAGACATATAATGGGTTGTTTGTTGCCACAACACAGCCTTCGCTGCAGTGTCACGCTTGAGATCATTTTGCACTTCATTAATTCTTCTCCCACATGAACACCCTAAAGATTTGCACAACCAAAAATCATTTATGCAGAGGTCTCACCCTTGCATCAGTGTACAATCTCCCCTGTATCCTGGTAGATTTGTATTCAAAAACTGATGCTGCAATCATAAAGACTCTCTCATGCTCATCTCAAGACTTTGGTTCATAATTTGCACATATTGTACATCTTTTTTTTTTTTACACTTAGTACTATTTTCCTCACCACTTTCACCTCTGGTTTACTCATAAGGGATCCTAATCTACATCCAGATTTCTGTAAAGCTGCTTTGTGTCAATGTATTTTGTTAAAAGTACTATACAAAGCATCGTATCGAGATTGGAGTTTGTGCATTCAAGCGGCTGTGAGTTCAAGAATCAATAACAGAATCTGGCTAAACAGATAATCAATGAAAGATTTAGTCATTGGCTAGAAATCTCTTTACAACATCAGTATTGTAAAACCAATATTGATTAATTAGCAATACACCTTATATCGTACATCATCATTTCACACACCACACACACACACTGAAGCGTAGAGACTATGTGACGAGTGCAGGAGAGACAGAGGCATTAGCGCTGAGGGAACAGAGAGGTGTAATATTGTTTAGATGGTGTTCTCTGTATCCCTGGCTAACCTTCATTCAGTCCTCTTATCACCCAGGTGCCCGTATTGATCTATACACAGCATGGATAAAAAAAAAAAACAACAACCTGCAAACACACATACACACACACACACACTCCTCGAGGTAGAAAAACAGAACACAATCTTTGTTTTGAGTCAGCGCCATCTCATTAGTGGGAGTTTCATTAAGTTATATAAGCCCATAACGCTATTACTTTCTGTCTCTCACACACACAAACACCACCACACACACTGTGTACACCAGGGGCGGCTGGTATAAATGGGCTAGCTGTGCTAAGTGCCCCCTGTCTTTCTAAGATTAAAAAGATATCAGTGTAGGATTTCATTTTTGGCATCCAGATCAGATTAGTTGCTGTTAATAATTGTTTTTAAAGCTGGTTATTTTGGATTTTTATGGAACCAAAAAGCACAGCAGCACTTCCAAAATTTGTACTAAAAATACATAGAATGCTAGAAGAAGTGATGCTGAGGCTGATTTCTTTCTAGCCCAGACTGTAGATTCATGCAGCCTATCAGTGACAGTCATGTCAGGTGATTACACAGAGTGACACGCCCCCTAGATTTGATCACCATTTGGGCTGACGGTTTTCACACAGCTTCACTGATGCGTCCGTAACACATCAACAAGAAGGCGCTATCGATGAGACCTTGCAATATAATTTTTGCAACGAATACCCTAATAGTTTCATTGTCAAGCTATTGATTTATATTAGATTGAGCCTCCTATCTGGCTTAGTGGTTAGCACTGTTGACTCACACCTCCGGGGTTGGGGGTTTGAAACCCGCCTCCACCCTTTGTGCGTAGAGTTTGCATGTTTTCCCCATGCTTCGGGGGTTTCCTCCGGGTACTCTGGTTTCCTCCCACAGTCCAAAGACATGTGTTGTAGGTTGACCGGCATTTCTAAATTGTCTGTAGTATGTGAATGGGTGTGTGATTGTACCCTGCAATGGGTTGGCACCCCGTCTAGTCCCCTGCCTTGTGCCCCAAGTCCTCTGGGATAGCCTCCAGGCTTCCTCCTGACCCTGTGTAGGATAAGCGGTACAGAAGATGGATGGATGAGCCTCCTATCTAACATCACCACCAGCCATCACTGGTGTACACTATTAGAAAGACCTCTAAAAAAATCTGTACTAGGTTTTGAGGAAGAATACATACAGTAGATCGCCATTGAGAAATTACATATACAGCTTTGCATAAATATGTGAGGTTGTGTGTGTATGGAGAGAGAGAGAGAGAGAGAGTTATGTGTTTACTTTAAACAAGTTTAAAGTGACCGTTAACTCATACATCTTTTTGTCTGCACTGGTTATCACAATGTTGTGAAGTCAAATCCCATTTGCATGAGATATTGATGGTTTCATTAAAAAACCCAGAGAAACGGTAGCAGATGGTCTCATGACTGTAATAAATAAACTCAGTCTTTTACTACCACTCTTACTGTGAGACATATTGGTCTGAATTAATCTATTTTATGACAGCTAACTGACAGCACACTGCCTTTCTGATCTCACACTTTCTCAATTTTGGAAGAAAAGTATCATCTTAAGGAATAGATTGCCTTATAAGGGCATTCGTACTTGGCTGTGAGTTTACTGCTGTAATCATGAAGACTGTCCTGTGCTCATCCCCGGACTCTTATTCACAATTTGCTCATAATGAACATCCTGTAAAGACACTTAGTAGCCTACTGTTTGTCTTTACTCTTCTACATCGGTATACTGTATCGATTTATAATCACACTATCCGGTGTCACCCAGAAGAGGACAGGTTCAAACGTTTCTGGAGAGAATTATACACTGAACTCCTACAATTGTACCAAGATGGATGACACACGCGCAGTTTGCCCTCTTACTACATTTTATGTCGCTTTATTTATGGATGGCTCAATGACAGAATTCAGTCATCTCATCAACTTCCACACCATTCATCATTAATTTGGAGTGTTAGAGATGGAAAACGATGACCTGAGCACTGACTGGATGTGCATACTCTATGCGTAAGCGTGTAGTCAAGGACAATTTTGTGAAGAATTGAAAGCATTGTGATGCAGCGCCCCTCCCTGGACACTGAAATTGTGCACCTATAAATGCAGCTCAATAATACAACGCTCACAACTGGAAAATCTGAGATGGAATCGCAACAAATGCCAAAAACCCACCCTTGGGCCACACACTCACCAATACACACACCTAGGCACACACACTAATCTTATGCTAATTAACCTGACTAAGGTAAATGTAAGCAAAACAGGCAAAGCAGATGTGCACAGTGTTTCACTTTCAGAAAGGGCCATCGTAAGGTTATCCCTAAATGGGATTTTGTCATTATACACTGGAAAAGCACTTAAAGTCATATAACCTCCAGCGTAGAACGTGTTATGGTATCCTCTTTATTAAAATTGATTGGTCATGTGATCAATATTTTGGCTACAAGGATGTAAAGAAACAGTTTGGGTCAAAGTTAGTAAAAAGTATGGAAAATGGATGCAGTCCATCTCACATTACTTTAGCTGTGATTTAAAAAGTCACTTCATCATCATCATCATCATCTTGTTCTTCTTCTTCTTCTTCAGTTTATTGGCAGTTGGAGTGTGAAGCATCGATGGGAAATGAGAATTATTACTCTAATAATAAAACAAGTAAATAAAAATAAAAGGAATAACTATATTCTTGACTCAACTCCGGTTGCTTTTAAAACCCCAAAATCTTTCATTGGTATTCTCCCATGTTTTTAGGCCAGAAGATTTTCTAAGGACATTAGATTTCCATTTCCTGCAACTTTCCCTGTAATACTTGCCTTTCATTATTATTATATGCTATACAGTGTAGAAGGATGTGTTCACCTGTTTCCAGTTCATTGCACTTCCTGCATATCGATTCTATGTAAATAGGCATTTAACCCTGTGTGTCCTATACGGAGAGGGTTAATTATTGCTTTCCCCTTCTGCTAGATTCTGAAGTCAAATCTCCTGTTCTCACATTTAAAAAATCACTTTTGCCCTTTTAGTCCTTTTCACAGCCAGTAATGAAGAACAGTTTAGCGGTGTAGCACCACTAGGTGGCAGCAGTGATCAACCTTCCTACAGCTCATTCGTTCTTTTCTGCTCTCTGGATTTTTTATTTTTTTTTGGAACCATCCTTTTTATGCAGAGATTGACCTTTCAAATAAATGTGCATACTTTATTTTGTGTCCTATATTTTATATATTGTATTTTTATTTAAATTTGTGTGAAACTGTGCATTAGATGAAACTATATATGAGTTGCTTATTTTGGGAGGAAAAAAGCAGCTTTGTTTAAAATGCATGGAGGTAAAGTTCATTTCCGGTTGGAAGAGTTTATGCTGAACTTGGAGTTGTGTAATGCATCCCACTGTTGTTATTATGTACAACATATGGTTATTAATATGTATCAAACTAAAACAAACAAAAAAACAAAAAGAAAGGAGAAAGGTAAATTCTGGTGCATGGAAATAATGCAATAAATTGTTTTCCGGAAGTATCTTTGAAATTCATCAATACACATCAGTTTTTTTTTAATTATCATTTTTTTAAAACTATAATGAAATTAATATATTAAATATCTAAATTATAATTTAATTTATTATTTTAAGATTATTGCTTTGAATTATTATTTAATTACTATTTTTTCATTTATTTTTGCAATAATTTTGAAACGCATTTCCTAATCCTAAAATCGTCCTAAAATGTAATTTTTTTTTTTTTTTTTTTTTTTACCTGTCCGCTAGGCGCGCGCAGGATCTAATGACCGATTCTGCGCTCGCGCCCGGTAATCCTTTCCCGTGACGTCGCGAGAAATGGCGGAGCGCGAGGCAAGCGACGTCTGTCGGAGTTCCAGCCAAGGTGAGCGCGATTTAACTGAAAACTTTTTTTTCCCCGCCGCTATCATTTTTTTTCCTTACAGCAAGAATAAACACTGTTTCAACCCGTCTGTAAAGGCGGACATTTAAAAAGAAAAAAACAAACAAACAAACAAAAAAAACATGGCAGGTGAATTTATTGGTAGAACATCGACCGGCTCGCGCGCGAGCGGTCACGGGAACCGGATTAGACTCGAATGAGATTATTATTAACTACGAATTTGTCTGAATTTCACTCAAGTGCACTTTATAACGACTTTCCGTGACACTGCAGCCTTATTGTACTGTAGCATGAAGCTACATCCGGGTGTTGAAAGTTAGCGAGCGACTTGAAACACCTGTTTGAGTTTTGTTTGTTTGTGTTACACTGAGAGAGGAAGCTGTGACACAACAAACAACACCTCAGACACTTTAAATGTCTTAAATATCAAACATGAAGCAGGATAACAGCCATTTTAAGAGCTGTGGTGTAATATTTGGGAGTTTATATCACCTGAATTATTCCCTCAGCGCTGTCAGTGCACCTGATATTACAGCTCAATTATCAAATAAAAGCCTCAGTGTTGAACTAACCGCCATTTAATCAGCATTAACAATGAAGGAGTCGAATAATAGGAGTCGACTCATGATTCATTTCTAGTAGCTATATGGAGAAATATGTGTTTTCAAGCTTTTTATACGACTCTGTTGGTGCTCCAGACATAAATAAGACAGTATAAATATAAAAAAAAAATTGTATTTTTAAAAGATCTTAGAGTTTATGATTTAAAGGAGAACTGTAGACAATTCTAATGATTCATCCTGTACTTATTTAATTTGCATCCAATCAAATGCTTTCCAGAACACATTTGCCCCGCCCCTCGAAACAACCTAGGTTATGCTGCATTCAACTTCCCCTTCTTTGGAAGTTCGTACGTATGAGTTTGGAAGTGGTGATGATTACGACGTGTACTGCGTCTTAATTCGCCTACGCCCTAAATAGTATCCGAGATTAGAATTAGCGTGTCCCAAATCGTAGTATGTTTAAATAAGTGTCCCAAAGGTACCTGGATGGTCTACGACTTCCGGTAGATTTTCCAAGTGTGGATCTTTGGACACTTTTTCAGCTAATTTTGCCCACAGTTCCTTGCGAGAAGGAGGAGGAGTTTTGTGATGGTTTGCTTCTCCGAATTCAAGGATGCATTTTAGAGAGACGTAAATGAAATTTGGAGAAAAAAAAATCAAAGGAATGATAAATTATATAGTACAAATTATATAAGCAATAATGAATGAAATGCAACAGGGACTTTGTTTTTATGATGACATTTGTCCTCTTCCGGGTAACAACGTCCTCTTCTGTTGCATGACGTGTTACTTAGTATGTCCCAGTACTTGCATAACATTTTGCTACACACTCAAAAGTATGTACTTTTAGTGCATAGTATAAGTAGGCAAATTGAGATGCAGAGATGGTGTGTGTTCAAGTGGTTTTGATCAGAAAAAAATGGATGGCATGAGGAACTGTATGTTGTTTTTATTTATTTATTAATTCGTCTCTTTAATGGCAAGAAGTTTATTTAGCGTTACTATAAGAAAATGAACTTTTCAGTCAACATTGCCACTTAAGTCTTACCTTCTGTTGTAGGCGTCGCATTCGTATCAGGGGCCACCATGATAAGATGCTGCATTGAAGTCCTGTCAGAAATATCGTAACTGTGAGGTGAATGCACATAAACGCCACCACAATGTCGTAATCACCACTCGGGAACTCATTTTTTTTGGGTACATGCCAATAACAACGAGTCATGGTGATTGTCAATATGAATGTGACGTCTACAGTAGATGGTGTGGTAATTATGCATGTTAACTCTTCAGATACAAAAACAATAAATAAAAAGAAAAGATGTTTTCTCAATGTTTTGCTCTGACCAAAATCACTTGAACACACACCACGTTGTAATTACCACCTCCCGATTGGTACACGCAAACTTCCCAGAAGGACTTGAAGGCAGCATTTTTGTTATTGACACGCCCCCAAGTCAGAACGTAAGGGCTCATAGAAAAATCCGAGTAATTACGACATTATGGTGGTGTTCAAGTGCGCTCACCTCGTAATTACGATATTTCTGACTGGACTTACAGGATTAGTCTCTACAGTAGCAGCAAGTTAGCATTGACGTGTAGTCGTGTTGGTGCAGACTTTGGCAAACCCCTTTTCAAACCCCTGTGTGTTTAAAAGATGGGTGGAATTCTGCTCCTGTCGTCTGTCCTTGTGTGTTATTTCTGCTTTGAGTGGACAAAATGTGCTTTTTCCTCCTTAATGCAAAAAAAACAAAACCCTAAATTACACCCACAACTGCATGTGTCGTCTTGACGTGTTTTACGGATGTGTCTGGAAAAAAAATCAGCCCAAATGGAGAGCCAATCTAGGAGGCGTGTCGCTCCGTGTAATGCCACAACTTGTCCCTGATAGGTGGCAATGAATCCACAGTCTGGGCTAGAAAGAAATCAGCCCCAGCCTCTTCATTATTCTGTATGTTTTTATCCTAATAGCCAAATATTTGTATACTTCTGTAATGTTTTATCATTTAATGACATAAAAATGCAAATTTGAAATGGATTGTGGAGTATCATAAAAAATTCATTTCAGTTATCCTACTGGGGATTTGTATATTTGCTGTATTAAAGTCTAACTTTGTTCGTGCACTATTGAGGCAGGTTAAAGAGTAAAGTTAGGCTTAAACTCTGGGCAAAGATCAAGATTGCTCAAGTCTGAGCCCTTATTCGCTGATGTGAACAGACTGTGTGTGTGTGTGTGTGTGTGTGTGTGTGTGAGAGAGATAGTGCACCTTTACTTGGGTGTGCAGATTTCTGCATGGTGGTTCAGCCGAAGGAAAATCCCCGGTGGTGCGCTAATGAGCGAGCTGCTGAATTGCATAAACCCACAGCTACTTTAGTGTCATTCGTATCCATATACCCAGTGAGCACAAAACAAGGACCAGAACAATCTTTTTCCATAGGAAGTGTGGAACATTTGAATTGGGAATGTCATTGTAAGGTTTCCTCACTACAAACAGTGTGTGTTCTGCTTTGATCATAATAACCAGTGAAAATGACTAAAGGCCCTGAAGGCTTTATTAATGTCCTCACAGTCGCTGAGCCTGCTGATGGAGAGAACATGCTGTTTCAGCAAGTACACGGTCATAACCTATATGAGAAGCGCCTCGTCGTGAGATGCGAGTGTCTGGAGCGTCACACCGTCAGATTTGACAACACTTCTTCGTCCTTGGTGGTGTTTGATATTTGATAGACCAGAGAGCCGGAACGCCATATGGTGTGTAGCGATAAATGATGTTTATGACGTTTGCTTGTTCAGCAGGTTTATGGTTTTATGAGTGATAGCGAACTGAAAGACAGGCTTCCTGCATGTCAGGAATATATGTGAAGATGAAGGGATTAATCATTTAAAAAAAAAAAAAAAAAAGTGAACAAATGATTTAAATCATATGATGGACAGGAAAAGCTTTCAACAAAAGGACATAGTTTCGTCTCTGGATGTTTTGCATTTATGGCTTTATGAGAATAGACACAGAGTAACCATAACCATAATGGAGCCGTGGGTGCGTGGGTGGGTGTGTGTGTGTGTGTGTGTGCGTGCGTGTGTGTGTAAGAGGATAACCAAAAGTGATTAGTCCCAGGAGTGATGACAGGCTCCTGTGTGCTGTTGAACTGAATCCTTATTGCCCCTGTGCTTGCTTACAGTGCATATTTATATTACACACACACAGACTGTGGTGTGTGTGTGTCAGAAGAGCAGGAATAATTACACTATTTTTGTTCCACTTGTTTCAGTACCCTGTCACTCTTTTGTAGAACACTTTAATAAGAAAAGAAAAGCTGCCCACTGTAGCCTCAGGAGTGAAAACCGACGTGTTCTTCTGCTGATGTTGCCCATCCGCCTCAAGATTTGCCATCTTTTGAGATGCTTTTCTGCTCACCACGGTTGTAAAGAGTAGTTATTTGAGTTGCTGTAGCTGTGCAATCTCAGTCTCTGATCTCTTTCATCAACAAGCATCAGAACTGCGACTCACTGGATGTTTTTTGTTTTTCACACCATTCTGTGTAAACCCTGTGTATGAAAAGCCCAGGGGATTGGCAGTTCTGCATCAAAGTGACCGTTCTCTACTGTATTATTTTGGAAGAAGGCCTACGCTTCATCCATCCATCTGTCCATCCATCTATCCTTTCGTCAAGCCATTATTCCTCTTTTTCAGCCTTGTGTTGTTAACTGACTGGCTCACCTTGCCCTATTTCCCTCCGCACTGAATATTTCAGTAGGAAATAGAGAGGCGCGTGTGTGTGTGTGTGTGTGTGAGAACCGGAGAGAGAGGACGAGCAGTAAGCAGCAGTACAGACCTTGAGAAAGTGGCAGCATCGCTGTGGCTTAGAGACCGATAAAAGCGAAGAAAAGAGGAAAGACTGAGGATTCTGTGACGTTCTGTAACGTTCAGCAGCATGAAATGTCTTCGCTGAGCTGTTTACCTCCTGGATTAACAGATTTCCTTTCTGTAATTTTTTGTCAATTGTTTTATCCATCTTTCTGGATCTATCTGCTTTTAGTCACTTCTTGTCCTGCCTTCTCATTTCTCGCACACTGTCTCTTGCTCTTGCTGTCTTTCTGAGCGCACTTGGATCAGATGCGCAGCCTGAGCGCTAGTAGTTAGCATTAGCGTGAGTAAGCGCACTGGACAGAAGCACACACACTCTCACAGACCGAGAGAGAGAGAGGGAGAGAGAGAGAGGAAAACAACGAGTAGAGCCAGGACGAGGGCTGTGCAGAGGGAGGGAAGATGCTGTTGCCCCCCAGGATAAGGAGGGGGGGCAGCAGGTCGGTCATCACCTCCCTCACCACCATCACTGAGGAGGACGAGGAGCAGCGGAGCCGGCGCAAGAAACGCAGGAGAGGAGGTGAGGAGGAGGAAGAGGAAAGCAGAGAGGAAGAGAGGTCACAAAGTGATGGACGGGTGGGGAATAGGAAGAGAACATCAAGATCTGTAGTCATACAGGATTCAGTTCCTGCTCTAATCTAGGTCTGATCCGGCTCATCGAATAGACTGATTATCTTTAGCAGGCGACGTGGATTAGAGCTGCGACTAAATTCTGGAGATCACAAGAAATGGGGTTGGGGATCAGTGATGTGGGTTAAAGTCGGATTAAGTAGCCTGCCTCGGAGATGTACAAAGTTGCACAATGAAACTTCACATTTAGGCCAATGGTTAGAGCGTGTGTGTGTGTGTGTGTGTGTGTGTGTGTGTGTTTTCCATTGATTTGTATAGTTGCATTTATTTAAATTTTTTTCTTATATAAAGGTGGCACAGTTTGAAATTTTCTCAGTAACTGTCTCAGTATTAATCAGCCACTTGAAAACACACACTGGTAGTAAAAATGAAAAGAAAAATGAATTACAGAATATTTGCACATTATTGTGTATATATAAAAGATCAAATCCACTAATTGTTCTTTTTTTCTTAGAAAAATAGTTTTGAGAACGACGACTCCATTAAATCTCTTACACTGTCAGTATTGATCACGTCGTTGATGTTGTTGTTGTTGTTGTTGTTGTTGTTGTTGTTGTAAGCCGAAAGAGAGTGCAGCTGTGAGGAAAGGTACGATTGAGCCCACAGAGAGGGGGGTTACAGAATATTTTGGGGGTCGTAGACGAACACAACACCGATGAGAACAACTGGAGTAAGGACCCTGATCTGTGATTAGAAGCAGTCTAGGATCCTGACTGAGAACTTTAAGAACAACCTAAAATCCAAACCGGCCTCGCGTCAGATTGCGCATGATTCGTCTGTACTAATTGCTTGAAAGACAAAAAGTAGAAGTCCTCCATGATTGACTGCAGGTTAGGTTCTTAAAGCGGCAGTCTGGATTTTGAACAAACACCCATACAGATGTTGGTGCAAGAAAATCAGTACTAAAATATCAATACTAAAGTTGCTGTCTTTAGTATTGATGGTTGAATGGCAGTCTATCCTTCTTGAGCATGCATGGTTAAGTGAGCAAGTGTGCAGATCTTTTCTCTAGAAAGCCTTCAGTACTGTATCCGGCATAATTGTGATGTTTGGCTTGTTTTGCCGTGTGTGTGTGTGTGTGTGTGTGTGTGTGCGTGTGCGTGTGCGTGCACGTGCATACCTGTGGGTTGGCCTGAGGTTTTCTCCTGACTATTATATGTTTTTGTACCCATCTGAGTTGTGTATACGATTTCATCGTTTCAAATATCAGTTTTGATTTTATTCTTATATGCTGCTATTGTTAAATTGAGTCATAAGCTGACTTCCTGTGAGTAGAACCTGGGCTTATTTGGCTATTGGGAGCGGCTTTGTTTAATGTGAACCATTAATAACTGACACGCTCACATCAGCTCACATGACCCGAGGGTGGAGAATGTCAGTAGTAATGACATGAGGTGAGGTGAACATGCCGTCTCCTGAGTTGCAGACAAACTGGATCGCCGGAACGTGCCTTATGTCACTTTTGAATTCAAATATACACGGCAAAAATATTTAAGCCTTCAAGCCATGGTGGTGGGAGGAACTCTGATTTTACTATTTTGATGTACCTGTGCACTCAAAAACGTGATTTTGGATGGCTGAATGTTATTATATTGATTGCCGTTTGGTTATAATTCTTAGAAATTTGCCCCTGTTTTCATTTAAAGCCAAGACTTTGTCAGTACTTTTATATAAAACTGATTCAGTCAGCATTAAATATGAGCTCAGTGTGTGGTGTGATGTCATAACTCAACAGCTTGAGCCTATCACGTACAACATGCAAATTATCACACGATGACATCACAGTACCTGGAAACTTCTCTGGAACCAACAGTACGTGTGTGCTAAATATTTGACTAGCTAGCTAAATTTAATAATAATATTATCTTAGTTATTATGGTATATTTTGATAGGTTTGACTATTTAGAAATTTGCATATCTATGCATATTCAAATATCCATGCATTTTTAAAGAGAGTAAAAATGTAGAAATGGTGAATCCATTTTTAGCATTTTTTTTAAAGTTACCATCATCTTTGTGGAGTTTTGCATGTTCTCCCCATGTCCGTATGGGTTTCCTCCGGGTTCTCCGGTTTCATCCCACCTCCCAAAAAACAGGCCAGTAGGTGGACTGGTGACTCTGTATTGTCCCCAAGTCTGAATGTGTGTGTGCATGGTGCCCTGCAATGGACTGGTGTCCGCTCCAGGGTGTATTCCCATCTCGCACCAAATGTTTCCGGTATATCCCGGTATGTTTCCGGTGTATTCCGGTATGTTTCCGGTGTATTCCGGTATATTCCTGCCACCCTGACAGGATTGAGCACTTACTGGAGATGAGAAAGATGAGATCATTGAGCACTTTCATTTTTGATTTGATCCTAGAGCTGAATCATCTCCAGAAATATGGTTCACTGAAGATGATATTTTTCGGTACTCAGTATCTCACTTTAGACTCTTTCTAGTTTAGTGTTCATGCACTCATCGATTCAGTCTCTAAGAATTAGCTTTCAGGAAGTGCTCTAATGTTCTAATCATGAATTCGTGGGAGAATGAAATATCAATACTTGCTCCTTTTTTTGGAGTCAAGAAACATTTGATGTTAAGAAAAAAACTCAGGGATAGTGTGTGATGGTGTATGTGTGTGTCTGTGAACAGTCTTTTGTGCTTTGTCCCTGATTGAGCAAGCGTCCTCCTGCACTCTTTCTCAGATTAGTATAAGGAGATGCTAAGCTGCTCAGGTCTGGACCCGGAGGCCTTATCCTTCTCGTTACACACACATACACACACGTACACACTCATAGACTGGTGCTGTGTAGACATGAATCTCCGTCTCTGGAATGATCTCTTCTCACTCTTGTCTCTTATTGACCCATTCATACTGCACATGCACACAATAATATTAACCACACACATGAGGGTGTGTATTAGCTAACATTATCACTTTTTTGACTGGTGTTTTTTTTTTTCCCTGTCAGATGGGTGGGGTAAAGGTCACTTTTTTGTTTTCTCACTGAACTCACTCTAACATGGTCTCTTCTATTTATTATACCACAGCACTGTTGAATTCTTGAACCTGGTTGGTCAGAAAGTGTTGATTAATTTTCCATAACAGCAAGGCAAATCACATGTTTATGTTTTATTCCCATCATGGCATGTGATCATTGTAGAGCTTCTATAGAAACTAGTGTTTTTCTTATGAGATCTATATTCTAGTAATCACTAGACAGGAGTTTCTGTGGCACTTGTGGTCTTATTGTGAAAGACCAAAGATGTGAAAAGAAATCGTTTTTGTCTACGTGTGAGGTATTTGGAGGCACATGACGTGTATAAGGCTGAGCAGGAGTACTGCTATGGGAGGGGTGGTCATGTGTTTGAGTTTAGTGGACTACACACTAGCAAAGAGGCTCAGAGCGGGACAGAGAATCGCTACTCTGACCTTTGACCTCTGAACAAAGTCAAAGGCAGGGAGGTGAGAAATAGAGAAAAACGACGTGTTGAAATTTTCAGTGAATGTACCATGAAGTGCAGAAATGAATGGAGTTGAGAACAGAGATTCAATTCGATTGTATTTATATAGCGATTTTGACAATGGACATCGTCACAAAGCCACTCAGCAGCAATCCTGATCGCAAATGAGCAAACTGGACGTGACAACGGCGAGGAAAATGTCCTTAGATGATATGAGTAAGAAACCTTGAGAAGGAACCCGCCATCTTCTGGGTTACACCAGATAGCGGGATTAAAAATCATTACAGTAAACAGGTGTAAAGACATTACATTACTAAGTGCGTTCAGGATGTTCAGTGTGAACAGATTGCAAATAAGAGGGCTGTGTTCTGTAGAGTTCTTTGGTATAAGCCTACAATATCCACGCGAGATTATCTCACAAATTACACTTTCACTGTGTCAGAACCCCTCGTTGTCAATGACCGCTAGTGGCTGATCATCAAGAACAACATCCTGGATAAGAGCTGGTATTTTCATTCACCTAGGCTTGCTGTACACTTTTCTATGGCTAGCAAAGATTTCCTTGCACTGAGTTTTATTCTTAAAATTTTTTTACGAGTAAATGAGGGTGGTGTCAGACGGATACCCGATACTAGTATCGGTATCAATGCCTAGTTAATCTCCGGCTAGTTTATAGATACTGATAATGAACAAGCATCAAACAAGCTGCGACTATTTTATTGTTTGCTGAATAACTAGTAGCTAGTAAGTTAGCCTTAGTGGCTTAGTAGTTCATTAGCATAAGCTAGACACATTAGATTTCTTCCAATAATGGGCCTCATTTATCAAGCTGGATATGAACAGATTTCTTTCGTACGAGCATTTACACAAAAAATCTGGTATTCATGAAAATCCAGTAAAATTCGGAAGAACTTCATAGCGCACCCCTGCTCTTGAGTGTGTGTAAATTTATGCATAAGAAGACTAACTAAGGTAAACCTCGGCTGACTGGCTTAATCAATATCATTTGTGATGAGTTAAAGAAATACTACATATGTATATAAAAGACAGCAAGTCAGCCCAAATCCATTTCAAGACAAATATGGCTGATTGTTGAATTAAGATGAAATGCCGCCATATGAAAGGAGGATGTATTGAGCTGGACGGATGACTGACGAATTCACCTCCATCATTACTCTCCATATTTTGGCCTTTTCAGGTGCTGTGACTCTGCTGGATACACGACTAAATATTTTTTTCTTGTAGCCATGAGTCAAAAGTACTTTTGCCTCAATAAAATTTACAATTTTGTGTTTTCCGCTCTGTGAACTTGGCCTTTTATGGAGTTTTGTGGGCGTCACCAAACGCAAATCAGCTATGGTGCGCATATGCTCGGTAATTTACGGGTGATTGACATTTATCAACATACACGTGCGAATACGAAGAAAATCAGTGTTTACAAAACGTTTTCTAAATCTGGCATAAATTTTTAGTTCGGTTTGTATTACGCAGACGTTTACACACAACTTTACTCAAAGGTTGATGAATGAGGCCCATTAATTGCTAGCTGTGACATAAGCAGCTGACTTGCATTTGTAAACACAGCCCTAAGCCAGAGTGCTAGTTTTAACGTGTTTTCACGTGTGCACGTAAATTCACTGAAAGCTATTTGAGGGCACTGAGAGATGTTCTGCTAACCCAGTTAGCCTGCACCAGGAATAGATCCCTAAACGTAATGTAATATTGGACTACATTTTTAATCTGGCACAGTGTTAACATCTCGTGTGTAGCGTCCAGTTTAGCGCTGTTTTGAGTTCCCCTTCTCTTTCTGGCAGTACTGGCTGTTGTTGCTCTACAAGTTCTGCTTGTCATAGATACAGTCTCATTTTCGGTGGGCGTTTTGGTACATATTTAATTCCTAAGCACTGGAATAAATCGTATACTGCTGGACCCAAGCGAGTGAAAGAGGGAAAGAGGATGAGGCTGCAGCTTTTTCTATTGATCCGCAGGCTGTCTGTCTGAGAGAATTTGAGAACCATTGGTTGTGGTTATCATAATCACATTCAACTCAAACTGAAGGACGTGTTAAGATAATATAGCGCTTGTGTGTTCACTTTGCTGCTCTCTATTCTTAGGAAAACAGAAACCTCTTAATTTAAAGCTAATCATTATTGGTAATGTGTAAAGCACAGAATTTATAGATATTTTTCAGTCAAAAAAAAAGCGTAATTATTGAGTCAGGAGACAAAAACTGTATAACCCAGGATTATTCAACTAAAATTTGTAAAGGTCCAGTTGTGTATGATTCCTTGCTTACAAATGAAATAGGTGACTAACATGACTGAATGGCGATAGTAGCTCCCCTTTAATGCTTACCCTTTAATGATTAGTTTCTGATAACGAAACTGATACTGATGCTGAAACCTTAAACATCAGCTCATATTGATACCCTTCTAGTATCTATAAATCACTATAGATACTCTTTAAACATACAGGAAAAATTGCATAGCTTTAAAAACGACTTGCACAAAACATCAGCGTTTGCACAAGAATCACTTTTCCAGTCTTTTCCTTTTGTTACAGGATTGGATTAAGTTCATTCGTTTTTTTTCCTCCGAAATCCAATCTACTGTTTTTCACTGATTTCGGCCCGGTACCTGATTCTGGGTAGCGGCTCGGCACCATCTCTAGTTTATGGCTATAAATTCGAACTCAAAATGGTTGTTTAGTTTCATGGTGGTGCTTCACGTTAACAGTTTTGACTAGAGCCATGGACTCTGAAAAGATGAGACGACTTTTGAATGTGACAAGGAGGATAAACACTACTATACGCAAAATCATCTCTCTTCATTGTTGATTTTCCTTTAAACAAGCTATTTTAGTTCACTAGTTCCCTAATCAGACCAGGGAGAGTAAATAAAATGAAAATCGATGGAATTCAGTGAAAACCTCTTTCATTTCTGAGCTAATGTCTCTAGCTAGTCTGTAGCTAGTCTCTCTAGCTAGTTTCCTTCAGCGAAATAATTCACATAAATGCATGTGATTGGATAAACCGAAAGCGACAGAAAGTCAAGCTGGTTCATGTTTAGAAAACTAGAGTTGCCAAACTTTTTTCTTGGTTTTTGCTTTATCTCTGCTGTAGTATTATTTCAAGTACTCCGTTCAAGTACTCAGTCCATGACTTGATGAATCCTGGTGCAGTGTAATACAGTGTTCCCGAGATGCCGTCAATCTCCCTGGCAATCCTGTAACTCAATACCCCAGTTACCCCCAGCTTACAGTTCCAGTATCAGGAATAGCTGTAGGGTACAGAGTATAAAGTACTCTGTCGTATTCTAATTCAGTAGGTCTCTATGGGGAACGAATGCATTCAGATTAGATTACACTGATGTGCTAATGAGATCTGGGGCTTTTATTATAAATAAATTCCCCACAGGTGTTTCAGCGGTATGACCAAGACCGAGTGATATAAGAGATTTTTTTTTGCTGTTTGTATTTCACTGTATTTCTGAGGGGATAAAAACGATTGTTCGTGGATATAAAGGTTTGGAAATTGATACTGAGTAAATGGGTCAAGTGAAATTGGGACTTTTTATGTTTGTGGAACAGGAGTGTTGCTTAAAAGGCTTCAGGCCTAGAGGAAAAGGGAATCTGGAGCAGACAGTGGCAATTTTGGACTGCTGAAGTCACTGAAAATATCTATATTTTTTTCTTTCTGCCCCAAATGTTAGCTCATTACAAATGTAACTGATGTCTGTTTGCATCTGTACATGTGTGGCAAGTTAATAAGTCATCATGACTCAAAGCTGGTTTTGTCTATTTCAGATTTGAGCCTATGCCTTGTTATGGTCTTATTTATGACATTACTGCTAATTGCAAGAGCAATCTGCCTAACTACCCTTATTATTATTGGATGCACTTTGCTGATTGGTGATTTGATTTTTTTTTTTTTTTGGATTGACAGCAGTGAGAGTAACACCATCCTTCCGCCCAGAGATCACTCTCTTGGGCTCCCAGCCAAAGATGGCTTTGACATCACCGTGATTCGACCTCGTGAACGCTTTCCTGGCACGCCATTCAGAAAACCAGTTTTCCATATGTATTTTAATAAGAAGCCCTGCATCAAAACATCTGCCCTGAAGAATACTACTAGCATGATCACTGAGGATAATTACAGTGCACACGTTAGGTAGGAAAAGGGATGCGTCTAAAAGCGCGTTAATAACAGCACCAGTTCTACCGGTGTCTTGAGAGAGTTCATGGGAGTTCACAGACCACTTTTTTCACTGAGTTTGTGTCCTGTTTTTGCCTTTAACCTGCCGTAGAATTGAGGTGCGGTGATTTTGTAGGGTGTATAGTCTTCCTTTATACGCCTTACAGCTGTCGTGATGAAACACAGGATTGCCAGTGTTATGTTGAAATGAAATAACATTACTCAATCCACACTACTGCAGTTTGTATTTGACTGGCAGCTTAAAGACTTTGGACTTGACGTGGATGTCCTGAAGTGTGTGTGGGTGTGTGTGTGTGTGTGTGTGTGTGGGAGTGTACTCAACCTTGTCTTTAATGTATGTGACTTTACTACACTACTGCTAGATGTGAAATGTGCAACCTTATTATTATTATTATCATGGCTTTTGATCATTTGTTCTCAAATTACTGTGCTGCATTATGTATTATTATAATAACTCTCTCAGTCCTCAGCCGTGCTGATTCAGATCAGATGGAGAGGGTGTGGGTGTGAATACATATAGATGAGGTGGTATACACATAGAGGGTTGTTGATTGCTTTTAAAATAGAAATCAATATGGACCGGAGTGACCTCAGTAACTGTTTGATAGAACGTCAGTATCCAATATGACTGATCAGCAGTTGCAGATCAGGGTCTCTGTGCAGTTCAGTGTTTTTCTGGCTCCGTCATGCCTGTATTTATCAGCTAGGCATTAAATCTGAACTGAATCAGGCTCTTTGAATTAGTTATAATTCTTTGGCTTGGAGGAGAATCTGATTCTCGATCTGACATCCAGGAGTAAAAGTATCCGAATCTGATTTAGGACCAGCCCCTGTTACATATTTATGCTGAAATAGGAAATAAAAACAGTTCTCTGGCCAGTATGCTTGTCAGGATTGCAAATGTTTGACTATCGATTGTCATATGTTAAGGATGATATCTTAATGCTAATTTTGTAATATAAGCATAACAGTAGTGCATCCAACTTTTTCTCATTCAATTTTTGTTTCCCTTTTTAGACTAAATAAATGGTACCACGATTAATAATTATACCACTGTCCTATTGAACTCTCCATTCTACAGAATATGTAGTCCCTCCCTCAGAACACTCCTCCATCCTACATCCTTCAATAAATTTCCTTTCACAATCAAACCGGATCGCACATAAAGGTAAAGTCAACATCACCTGACCTGAAGTCAGCAGGCGAGGCCAAGCGCACATGCAAATAGGCTGCAGAGACAGCACTGATTTTTCCTAACAGCTTAACACTAGTTCCTGACTGGGAAGCTTTCCGTAATCGGAAAGCTTTTGAGGATAATATAATGACCTGAAAATGTGATTTACTTAAGACCTTATTCTGTGTCTGTAAATCTGGTTATGTATGACAGAAAATCTTGTTGGTTGTTGTAGGCGTGCTGCAGTGTTGCTGTAGACGTGTGGAAAAGGCCTTTGGTTTTTTTGCTTTAGAGATGCACTGATGTGAAAAGTCTGGGTTGATGCCAGCAATCGACTCTACAAACACGGCTGAAGCTTTTATTTTGGATTGTCTGTATTTTAGGTGTATATATGAACAACATGGTTAAACACTGATGTGAAAATGTCAAGCGTTTAGTTTTGTACTGAAGCGGAGTCTAGTGTAATAGGATGAACAGGCTGTTTTATTCTGGCTGACGAAAATAACGAAGGCAAATCCATTCTTGTTACTCAAAGACATTAGGCAAGCAAATAAGCTGCACGAAAGACTTTGCGAAGTAAACAAAGTATGTTCCCACTCTGATGACTGTTCATCTGTCTCAGTATCGATACAAAATCGATATACATCCACAGTGTGACGTCTGGTTGTTTGTGTTCTCTCTAAGCATTATATAAAAATCTACAACAGGCTGTGTGTGTGTGTGTGTGTGTGTGTGAGAGAGAGTGAGAGAGAGAGAGAGAGAGATGTGCTGTGTTTTTGTAAACAGTTTATTCAAGGCTTAACTTTTTTTTTTTTTTTTTTTTTTTTTTTTTTTTTTGCTCTTTTCTGTCTTTCTGACTCTGACTCCCATCTCAAAGGCGATGAAAAGAAACCTTTAAGTCGGCCAGACTCGACAACCTCTGGACACAACACGTACATAATATCCAACTCTACGGACGTACAGAATACAGGGAGGCCAGGTGACACACACACACACACACACGCACAAATGAGCGTGCACACACACACACACACACACACACACTCAAAGCATTCCTAGAAATGCATTAGAGTACTGAAATATGTTGAACTAGTTGAACATGTACTAAAAAGGGTAGAAAATCTCAAGTTTTCCATTTTTGTGTTGTCTGTTGATTCACTAAACATGTGTGTGTGTGTGTGTGTGTGTGTGTGTGCGTGCATGCATGGGCGCAGAGCCTCTGGTGCTCAAACTCGATGAGAGACAGAGACTGGCTCGAGAGAGGAGGGAGGAGAGAGAGAAACAGAACGGTATGACACACACCCACACAGATACTCATTCATACTGCACTTGTTTTCTCACAAACACACAAAAAGCACACAATATTTTAAAATGAGCAAGTTGATTTCACTGTACGCCAGTGCAGAAAGATGTTCTTTCTTTCTGTCGTCCTGTCTGTCTGTATGGCAATTAAAAAAAAAAAAAAGACGATGAATAGCATACCCCTTCCTAATAATGGTCATTGTACAGCGTGTGCTTCTGTGCAAGTGTAGGTGGTGATGCCTCTTATTTAGAATTGTCATCTGTTTTTCTCCCTAATTTGGTCTTGGCCAATTCCCTAACTAAGCTAAATAAGCCTATCGTACAGCAGCTACCAACCCAGGAGGATAAGGCTAAGCTGCGTCAAGGGCCAGTGTAATGTTCAAAAGAACCTGCTGTCGGCCCTCTTCCGCATACATGAGCTCACCCATTACTGGCCAGTGTCTCTGTGATTGACAGGGGAGAGAGAGTATGCAATTTTGCGCTCTTGGTCTCCTGACCCTGGACGGCTGTGGTGTTGTAGGGATTCGTGCTCAGGATCTCCGGACGATAAATGAACTCGGTGTCACTGCTGTTGCTTGTGGGCTCTGTTTTGTGTTTTTTGTGAAAACTTTTCTAACTTTAAGCATTTTTTTGCTTCAGATATTAGCAATGTTTGTTGAGCATGTTGTTTAGGGTTGTAATGTGAATAGAAGCTCTTGCCAATAAGTTTATGACTGTCATTAATTTCTTTTAAAAATTAATAACAGTTGATGAATAAGATTCTAAACTGGCATCTTATGCAGGTTCTCTAGCTGCTCATCCATCCTCTACCTTGGACATAAAAAAAAACTCTTAATTGTGAGAAACGTGGCTTTGATGCGGGTTCATTTTCACATGGCCAGCTCAGGAACAGCTTCACATCAGATAAAATCACTGGCTAGAAGATTAAGGGCATGTATTAGAAATCCTCACCCTGACTTCATCCTAATATCAAGTCACTCATGTGCTCTCTTGCCTTTTTTTAAAATTTTTTTATTTTCATTCCTGGTTATAGATGAAGTGTGCCTCGTGTGGCTTTGTGTGTGTGTGTCTGAGACCTTTTAGGAACCACCCTCTGAGTATAGTTATTGTGCCAAAATAAATCTCACTGCACAGAGAAGATTGAAATCATTTTCAAATCACCGATTAAACTGCATGCACACACTCTTTCTGCATGATTAGGTGAACATGGCAGGTTGCTGTGGCGAGGTTTAGTCATTATGTAAACTTTTGGTGGCCTGGTTGCCATGGCACCCGCAAAGAGTTATGTAAAGTCTCTGAGTCATGAAGCAAAAGTTTAGGCATGATAGAAGATTTGGTTCGTTCGTTTATTTTTTAATGAATATGTAAAAGTAGGGGCTGATATTTGACCAATGGTTGGACAGCAGCTTTGAGGTAGTGCTTTTTTTGTGTGCTGTAAATAACCACAGCCTAAGGCTTGTTGAATATGTACACTCATTGAGTTTAGGCCTGATTTGTGTGTGTGTGTGTGTGCGTGTGTGTATAGCTGTGCGAGAGTCTCAGTTATTGGAGCGTGAGGAGCGAGCAAGGCTGTACTATGAGAAGCAGCTGGAGGACAGAAGGAGGCGTCTGGAGGAGCAAAGGCTTAAGGAGGAGAGGAGGCGAGTGGCCGTGGAGGAGAAACGAAGGCAGAAACTAGAAGAGGAGAAGGTGATGGCCGTATCATCATCAAAACACTTTCCTTACATTTTACATAGTCACTGTATATATTTACCACATTCTACACAAGGATATTTGCATATTTACAAAACAACTGCAGAACAATAGATGCATATTTACCAAAATCTGGACATGAATATTTGTATATTGATAAAAAATGAACAATACAATAAAAAAAAATCAGCAAATGTATCAAAATCTGCAGAAGCATATTTGCTTGCTTACCAAAATCTACTGAAGAGTATTTGCATTTTTATCAAAATCTATGCAGTGATATTTGAAAATAATTTGAATGAAGTGTTTTACATTTTGGAAAAAAAAACCCAAACAAAATAAAGAAACAAAAGGTAGGAGTAAATGATGACAATTAATAATAATAATAATAATAATAATAATAATAATAATAATAGCAGTACCAGAAAGGAAATATTGTGTAAAAATAGTATAAAAGTTCCACAGCATTGCAGGGACCATTAGTGTTATGTATACAAGCTGTGTGAGAGACGTGACCTTTCAGCTTGTGGTACAGAAACACAACCATGTCTGAGGTGATTGAGGACACTTTTGAACCCAGCTACATGTACATGAATCACTGTGTTACTCTTTTAGCCTTTCCTACTGGTTAGGGAAAAAAACATATTTTAACAGTGCTTGTGTAAAAGAAAATGTGATATTTCAACATTCCACTCTCCTGGTCATGCATCCTAATCATGCGGTAGTGTTTTTTTTTTTTTTTTTTTTTTTTTTTTTTTTAAATTTACAGAGAAAAGGGATTTTACCAATCAACATTAAATAAAGAAAAATGATTTCTAAAAGTTCAGTGTCTGAAAAAAAGTAAATTATGGGAAAATAATTGTTACAGTAAAAAT
>CM075018.1:20595769-20612513 GCA_037576675.1 Pangasius sanitwongsei
ATAATATAGGATGTCAGTTGATCTTATGTAGTGATGAGTAATTCTATTCAAATGTTTAAACATTACTTCCCTTTGTCTCAGTCCAACCCATAATGTCTGGTTAACACGTGTGCGGTTTTCGTCTTGTGCTGTTGGTCTAAGGCTTACAGAAGCAGACGTCCCTCTCCTCCTCTTGCTTAGTAAATAAAGTTCCATCTAAAGCTCGAGCGTCCAGAGAGAAGATCCATCAGGACAGACCTGCAGGTGGATTTAACGCAAGACAAGGATTTGTTTTCTTTTTTTTTCTCAGCAGGAAACACAAATTCACTGTATGCTACTACCTGGAATCTTGAGGTTTGATGGCATATTTGTAAAATAAATCTTAGAGTGCTTTTGAATGGAATTGCATTCCAGCGCAGACCAAAATAACCAGTCAAATGAGGCTTTTGCTGTTACACATCTTTCTGCTCATCAATAAGCCACTAGACTTAAAATTGTTCCATAATAGACAAACATGATCCCTAGTCCTCAGCCCAGGTAGTGTTTTTGTGAATGTGTGTGAGGAGTTACTTCAGGGCAAACTGGCATGTTCTGAAAGGCTGGTCTTGGGTCTTGAATGTGTGTGAGGAGTGCCCCCCCCCCCCAATTCTGTAACTTTACTTCGTGTATTTTCCATCTTTGGTACAAGGACAAGCTGCTGCAACATTTTAATCTGAGTGCATTAAAGGAGCAGTTTGTAATTATTTTAAAGCCTAGATGAAATGCCATTGCAAAGAAAGCTCTTAACTCTTCATAAACTCCACCCCACTCCGTTAAAACCACAATTGCCTCATGAGTTGTCTTGGGGCAGAGATCATTTCTGGGCCAGAAAAGAACAACCCGAATTGAAGCGCAACATTTTGAATTAGCAGCGTTCAAGGTAACTTTGAAATGGTGTGATTATTAAAGACCTAGAAACACTTTTACAAACTGTACCTTTAAGCGTATTCAGCTGAGCAGTGCATGTATTCCTATAGCATGCTAATGACGTCAGTAGTATGGATTAGCATGGGAATGGAAGTGGGTCTTGTATATGCTTGCACTGTCACTCTTCTGTGGTGTGTTTTGGCTTTGGCTCTTCATCCTCCATATTTTCAGCTTCCCAAATGTTCCTTTAACTAGCATTAGTGAAGAATACTAAACTAGTATAACTCATAAGAGGTGTGTGTTTGTGTTTGTTTCAGGTATGCGTCGTATGCCTCTAACCCCATGGGAGAACAATGTAGTCAGTCGCTTACAGACACCAACGCACTCCTACCTGGCCAGAAGCCGTAGTGCTGTATCTCTGTCTGGAGATGCAGGTAAAGCAGCATTCACACACACACACACACACACACACAATTTACTCTAACTTTTCTTGCTTGACTGTATGGTAAGGAATTGAATAGACAATTTGTTGGAAACCGAATTTTATCGTTTTCCCCAGTGAAGTCATTAAGCCCGGACATTTAATATTTGTGTGTGTGTGTGTGTGTGAGAGAGGGAGGAAGAGAGGTGGATGTTAGAGAATAGAGCTCTGTTTGGCAGCCTTTCCCTTTTCTCTCTGAAACAAAATGGCTCTTTCAGGGTTTTTCTCTCTCCTTAAACTGTTACCAGGGTTACTGTCGGCTTGCTTTTACATCAGTTTGTGTGTGTGTGTGTGTGTGTGTGTGTGTGCGCGTGTGTGCATTGCTTCATTTAAATCTTGTGTACAAAGGCTGCATGTGGGAGTAAACATTAGACTCTTATGCTACTTTTATTCCTGTTGTTGTCTTTGGGGTGTGTCTCTCTCGCTCTCGCTCTCTCTCTCTCTCGCTCTCCCTCTCTCTATCTCTCTCTGCCTAATCTCTCTCCATATCTCTGACTGTCTGTCACTCTCTTACAATATCTCTCTCTGTTGCTCTCTGTCTCCCTCCCTCTTTCTGTCACTCTCTCTCTCTCGCTCTCTCTCTCTCTCTCTCTCTCTCTCTCTCTTTCTGGTATATTCTAATCTTTAACTAACAACTGGGGCAAAAAGCTGCTAACACGCAGAACGCGATCATCACTGAGTTCTATTTCAGGAGGAACAGGTGTGCTAGGCCACACCCACTTTTCTGAATTCAGTACTTTCAGCTCCTCCCCTCAGTCAGTTCAGTTCAATTTTATTTGTATAGCGCTTCTAACAATGGACATTGTCACCAAGCAGCTTTACAGAAATAAATACATTCAGGATATAAATTGTAAATGTATGAATTTATCCCTAATGAGCAAGTCACTGGCGACAGTGGTCAGGAAAAATTCCCTGAGACGATATGAGGAAGAAACCCTGAGAGGTACCAGACTCAAAAGGGAACCCATTCTCATCTGGGTGACAAAGAATAGTGCGATTATAAATAAATCCCTTTTATAACGGTGTACTACATGGTCACATAGTGCAACTGTGTAACCAGGAAATTCATTACAGTTTTCACATGAAGTCTGATTCGTTGAATTTATCAACTGTTCAGGGATGGAGACTTGAGTGAAAAACTATTCATGGCAATTGTAGTCCAAAGCCATCAAACTGTTCATATGAACTGTGGTCCAAAGCCATCTTCATGGTTTTTAAATGGAACAATCCTCAGTAATCTCAATGATCCAAACATCCCAGTTCACCACAACACACTATGCCTGTGAACCCTTCAGATCTGCTACTTTACTCAAGAAAAACTGTTCACAAAAGGCTTGATTAAAAAATATGTTTTCAGACTAGACTGAGACTGTGTCTGAGCCCCGAACACTAATCGGAAGGCTGTTCCATAACTGTGGGGCTTTGTAAGAGAAAGCTCTACCCCCTTCTGCAGCCTTCACTATTCGAGGTACCAACAAATAGCCTGCACCTTTTGATCAAAGTAGACCAAAAGTTTGCTCAGGTACTGTGGTGTGAGATCATTCAGTGCTTTATAGGTCAAAAGTAGCATTTTATAATCAATGCGAAATTGAGCCAATGCAGCGTGGATAAAATAAGGGTGATGTGGTCGTATCTTCTGGTTCTAGTAAGGACCCTTGCAGCTGCATTCTGGACTAACTGCAGCTTGTTTATTCAGGGATGATCGTAGTCACTTTATCGCTTTGTAGATGCTGACACACGCTTTCTCTTTCTTTCTTTACCTTCCTCTTTCTTTCTCATATTACACTCACATTTCCTCCCCCCCAATCCCATCCCATACCTCCCTGTTTAATAAACTCATACTCCAAATGGCCTGCTTGGCTACTTAACCTTTGACCCCGGTTCAGTGACCCCCATTTGTCCTCGCTCAGCATCCTGTCACCAAACGAGCTCACTGTCCATCAAGGCCCTGCAGTCACGCAGCGCCGAGCGACCAATCAGAGCCGGCCTCAGCCTTGAGCGAGCGGTCAGAGCTGGGCCGGATGGCAACCCATGCAGGAAGGCAGCCCATGCTATGCTGGTAAGAAGACACACAAGAGGGCTGTCAGAAAGAATTTCAGATATGTAAAAGAAAAAAAAATCCCATATTTGCATGTGTTAGACCCTTAAAGGGTTGTTACATGTTCTTACTTAAATTGAAAAAAAGTTGCTTGGAATTGGACTCTTATTCAGCGGTTGAATTTTTAATGCGGTTTAGCCGTAGCGATTTACATGTAGCATGTATGATTACCGACCCCTTGCCACAGCGATACAGGAAACACCAGAAAACTACGCTTTTGTGCTTTTTCAGCTAAGACACTGAGGAAAATCCAGTTCACTGTAGGGGAAAAACACATTTGCAGTTACTTTCGTGTTTTTACGGCAACTTTATCTAGATGCCTCTTTTCCCTACAGTGAATTGAATTTCCTGCCAAGGTGATTAGACCTAAATAAATAAGTAATAAGTAAATTTGACCTTTGTGATTTTGCCCCCCCCCCCCCGTTAGATGTTAGACCACTTGCACTATGTGCACTATACAGGTACTATCAGGTTAATGTTGTACTCTATGTAGTGGGCATATACAGTGAATAATAAGCGATTCAGAATTCAGTCCTACTGTGTAGTGTTAAAAAAAAAAAAATAAATAAATAATGAAAAATGAAAGAGATTCTCATATAGATTCCATAAATCTGAAATTATGATGGTATGTACACAAACATAGCATTAATGTGTGCTGTTAATGTGGCAGTATAAAAATTTTTGATGCATTAAAATGCAATTAAAATCTGTTTCATGTGATTCGAAGAGATTTAATTCATTTTTATTAAAGGAAATTTGACGTGTTTGTTGTGTTTGAGTGCATGGATTAGCGTTTAAGCTCCATAGGAAGTACTTATTTGATCTGATGGCCACACGTGTATACACACACACACACACACACACACACATCAGCCTTTGGGTGTGTACAGTTTGCCAGGGGCTTATGGTATTAAGGACTTATGTCTGAGACCCACAGCCTCTGACCTGCTTTGGACCAATTCAGGCTGTTACACAGGCGTCAGTGCCAAGCTGAATCATACTGGGTATTTTTTGGGTTTTTTTCCCTCAAACTACACAAAACAGCACTTGTTATGCCGACTCTTACCATTTCTTTACACACACACACACACACACACACACTTTACACCATGTTATTCTCAGGACCTGGATCTGAGAATAGCACTTAACTGTTTTTCTGTCCAAAGAGTCATCCATTATGAAACTTTCTCATTATTTTATTTATTTATTTATTTATTTATAACACCAGCCCAAGGTTATAAACTTTGTCCAACAAAAAAGAAAGAGATTGTGCTGAGCAAATGTTTACATTACCACTTCGTCATTTATTTGTAACTTTTTTTTTCTCAATAGTGCCATCTGCTGGACACAAGCGTTGATAGGTTGAAGGTTAAAGTAGAAAAGATACAGTCTGTAATACGCCCCAAATCTGTAACATGATATAAAATTTTAAATTCCTCCCACATACATGAGCATTTCTTATTGCATCTGTTCATCATTATTAATACTCATTAGGCATTATTATTGTTACTATTTTTGAGTGTGACAGGAACAGTTGAGGGAAATGTGTCGTTGCTGTGGGATAAATTCCTGCATGTTAATACTGAGATGCCGTCAAGATTCTTCTTTTCGTAAGATTTCTGTATTTATCTAACTGTTTTTTTTTGTTGTTGTTCTTGCATGGGTAGGTTGATAGGAAGGATAAGGACTATGTGCGCAAGTCCTGGAGTAATCTGTCCTGTCCCATGCCAACTCTGAACCTCACCACCACCAAGAGAGCTCCCTCTCCTGGCAGCCAGCGCACTAAAGTCAGCCAGCCGTCATCTGCCAGGTACTGACACTTGACCTTGAAGTTTTGTGTGTAAGTGTTTTCGTAGTCAAAGCAGAAGTAAAAAAAAAAAAAAAAAAAAATCCTGCAAAATTTCAGTTACGCTGATTTTCTTTGTACTCACGTGTATGTTAACGCCAGTCAACCATATGCATTAACAGCTCAGCTGATTTACGTTTACTGACGCCCACAAAATTCCATAAAAGGCAAAGCTCACAGAGAGCTGAAAATTACAACTAAACAGTGAAAGAGCACTTTCACAGCGAGTGCTAAATCTTCCAGTAATGCAGCTCAGTGCATCGGTTACCATAGACACACACTAGCTCTTCCTCCTTTTCTACAGTGCCATTACTTTTGTCCTACTTGAATGGCTAATGAATTTGTTTTAGATTGCTTTCTTTCAAATAATGAATATGAAACAACGGACTTTCACCAAATTTTCATAAAATTTCTGTGTAATTGAAATAAATAAGAGATTTAAAGTTGACAGCGTAATCTGTAAATAAAATTGCGTAACTCTTGACAGCTATACAAATCGAAGCTGTGCAATCAGGGTTTATATTTATATAGTGAGGAAATTTACACAAAGATTTTCTCTTCTTTATTCCCTATCAACTATTTCTTACCGTGTGACTTTAGGAGTTCTACTAAACCACCTCAGAAGTCTCCGATGTCCAAAAGATCCAGATCTCCTCCTCCTCCATCTTCCATGCCCTTATCTCCTAGCAACCCTTCTCTGTTGCCTGGTAACCTGCGACCCAGCCGGGTGACATCAGAGAGCCCGAGAGTGAGTCCGGAGGATGAGAAGGACCTAAAGGAGGAAGAGGAGGCCAAAAGAGAAGAGACGGAGGGCAGAAGGGAGGAGGATGAGGAGGCAAAACAAGAGAAGAAGGAGCAAAGTGAAAGTCCTGCAAAAGAAGCAGCTGAAATCTCCACACGTAAAGCAGAGTCCAATGGTTAGAGTGACTACTGCTGTTTTATATATACACACACACACACACACACACACACACACACACACGAGTATTGTGGATTTCATTCTAAACCTTTCCTGTTTGTCTCAGGTGTAGACAGGGTGGCCAGTCCTCCAGCAGTCAGAGCCAGTGCAGGAACCACAGACCCAGAGGAGGCGTCTCGACTGCTGGCTGAGAAACGGCGGCAGGCCAGAGAGCAGAGGGAGAAAGAGGAGGAGGAGAAGAGGCAGCAGGAGGAGGCTGAGAGGTTCGGATCCACTGATTGAATTGAATTGCGTAATGAATAAAAGACACTCCAGGAGTTTTTAAGCTGTGTGTGTGTGTGTGTGTGTGTGTGCGCGCATTGATGGACAGACGACACAGAGAGGAGATGGCACGGAGGATAGCTGAGGAGAGAGCGAAAAGAGAAGAGGAGGCCCAGCGTCTGGCCGAGGAGAAAAAACGCAAGGAGGAAGAAGAGAGACGCTTAGAAGAGGAGAGACTGCAGAGAGAAAAAGAAGAAGAAGCAGAACGCCTGCAGAGACAGGTCTCTCACACACACACACGCACGCACACACACACGCACACACAGACACACGTATGTATAATAATAAATGACCACACAGGTGAATGCATCATATACGTGTACTGCACACACACACAACTCTAACCCGTGTGTGTGTGTGTGTGTGTGTATGTGCGTGTGTGTTGGTGTACAGAAAGAGGAAGAGGAGGCTCGGCAGCGTGAAGAAGCAGAGCGTTTGCGTCAGGAGAGAGAGAAACACTTCCAGAAAGAAGAGGCTGAGAGACTTGAGAGGAAAAAGGTACAGGGTTTTTTTTATTTTTCTTTTTTTGAAGTTTAAATATGTTCCTCAGTGACTTAAGCACACACTTCACTTCCGTAGCGTCTGGAGGAGATCATGAAACGCACACGCCGTTCAGATCAGGTACTGTTCTGAACACACACACACACTCATATTGTTCAAAGATTTGTCGCTCGTGCCTCTTGTATAAAATTATTATTAGTTTTAATTATCTCTGTGTGGCGTGTTTATTAGAAAAGCCCCGGTCAGAGTCAGAGGAACGGAGACGTGAGTCAGCAGAGTTCTCAGGACATGGGTAAGACCGCTTTCATGTGTTTTATACTTTTTCGCCCAATTTTAGCCAGGTTTATGTTTCATTCAGAGCAGGATTGTGAAGCTTTGGAAAGGTTGGGAAAAGGATAGAATGCAGAGAAGCGGCAGTTTGGTAAAAAGTCACCAGCAGGTCACACAGCATTTAACCTGTAGTGGTGTGTGTGAAAGTGGCATTTTCACATGTTCCTACTTCCTGTTTCCTGCTACACACAGGATCAAAAGTTTGCTAATAGCTAAGAACCTAAAAAAAAAAGAAGAACTGTGCTTTCTTTCTGATCCTTATATCTCTCTCTATCTGTCTTTCTTTCTGTCTCTCTCACTGTGTACTTCTCTGTGTATGGGGTGCTCTCTCACGCTCTCTCTCTCTCTCCCTCTCTCCCTCTCTCTCCTACTGTCCATCTCTCTCTTCTCTTACTGACCATCTCTATCTTCTCTCTTTCTCTGACTGCTGTCTCTCTCTCTCCTCTCTCTTCTCTCTTGCTGTCTCTCTCTCTTCTCTCTCTCTGTCTGTCTCTCTCTCTTCTCTCTGACTATCTCTCTCTCTTCTCTATCACTCTCATTTCACATTTGAATTATACATACAGCATATACTCACTGTTCTGTTATTAATTTCCGTAATCTCTCTCTCTCTCTCTCTTTCTCTCTCTCTCTCTCTCAGTGAATGTGGTCCCTGGGATCCCCTCAATCACTGTATCAGCTCCACAAAACCCTCACGCCACACAGCACAGTGACAGCAATGGACACACTAACCCTGACCTCAACTTGCACACACTGCCCTCTGCTGGACACGAGTAAGTACTGCATCTACAGCTCTACTTGACTCCTCAGGTCAGTAGAGTTAGAAAGCAGGCAAAGGGATTTATTTTCTTCCTGTTGCACTGTATACTGAATGTAACTGTTAGGAATCTCTAATTGATGATGAACCTGCCCTGAAAAAATAGTCAGCCTTCATGGCACCATATTTGCATCTCTGTTCTGCCCTCATGGGCTATAATGTGTCACTATAGGTGCCCCACTAGCATTATTATTTAAAATAATATAATATAATAAAACTGCATTATATCGGGTCCAATCTTGTGTGTCTTCTTTGATTCTAGATATAATTAACATTGTGAAATATATACGCAGTTAGAGCTGTGCTACATTTTTTATCAGAATAAGCACCGAAGCCCAGCTTCAAGAAAACGGCGTGGTCATGGAGACCCCGGCCTTTGAGGAAGTGATCGAGGTGCCCATGGTGACCAAGCTGTCCCGTCAGGAAGGAGACGGAGAGGAAGAGGACGAGAGGAGGAAGACACCGCTGCTGGCTTTCAGAGAGAACGGAAGCACACATGACCTGAGCACATGGGAACAAAGCCAAGTCCAGCACCACGCAGGTGAGCCGACATGCCGGCCTTCCTCATCCTCACTTTACACTTTATAACTCTGTCATGTGATTATTTTAATCATAACTTTATTAGCTATCCCCCCAGGCTAAATAAGGAATAAAACACTTTGCGGTCATGTTGTTATAAGAAAGTAATCACAATCAAATTGTCCCAGGAGACAATGAAAAACCAATATTTACTGTGAAAGTCACAATTTTTTTTTTTTATTGTTGTTTTTCCTCTGAATGTTTTTTTTTTTTTAATTGCATTCTCTGTCATCACAGGTGATGTCTGAAACCCTCAGAGAGCATGATGGGAAGTAAAGTGCGACTGATACCCACTTGGTTTTCTCTCCCTTTACATTTTCTCCACGTAGACACCTGGTTACTGTATGTGAGGAGAAAGTAACTATAACACACTCTTCTCAAGTTGTGGACAGCTCTCTAAACAGTTGTCCTTGCGTTTCTGTAATGCAGCTCCTACCTTCTGACCTTCTGACCCCCCACCCATCCCTCTCACACTAAAGTGGTATGTTCCTGGAACATAGAGGCTCAGTTAATTAACGTGCTGTTAGTGTGTATGTGGAAGCTCTGTGGATTTCAATCAGCTGTAACGTCTGATCTAATACTTGAAGTTTTTTGGTTTGTTTGTTTCTGTTGAGGTAAAATTCAGCAAAGTGCTAACCGTTAGTGAGCGCGTTGGATGAAGGATGACTTTTGAAATGTTTAGAACCATCTGGGACTCGTTTTGCTCTGAGTAAAACCAGGAACGATGTGTAACCCGTTGAACGCATCATGACTTGTACAGGAATGAAGAGAAAGTATGAAGAAATAGTATTTTCCTACTTCTTTATAAAGCTTTAATATACATTTGCTTCATTTTGACAGTGTTGCACTGGGGATCTTTATAGAGATGCACTGAAATTTACAGTGAAAATTCTTGGCCAAAGAAAGGCCCCTTTTCACTTTTCATTCGCAAATCATTTCCTGAAAGAGTTAAAAATGCTGAAACCTTTGACCAGGAAAGCTCTTATTTCACCAAGAATACTCAGATGTACAATAGTTTGATGTTATTTTATGCTCTCTGTTCACATTTTTGGAGAAGTATCCTGTTGAAAGCACAAACGTTGTTATAATAATAATAATAATAATAATAATAATAATAATAATAATATATATGGCTGATGGTCTGAAAAAACATATAAAAACATGTTTTGATAGCTTTCTTGACTTTTTTGTAAGGAGATGTTTATTTAGCTTCAGAGGTAAAGCTGTACCTTTACATTTTTTCATCCCTTAATAGTTCAGAAAGTTACCGTTGGCAAGTTACTATGGGATAAAAAGAATAAAAAACACTTCAGGACGTTGTTTTTTTAGGTTTTTCGATTTCAGTTTTCAGCCAAGAATTTATTTCGGTGCATCGCTACCTCTGACCTGAGTGAAGGCTCAATCCAAAGATCTCACCCACAAAACACTGTCTAATCTACTGTCTAATCTACTGTCTAATGCAGCAGGTTTATGAGCTTTTTTTAATTAAGATATTAATTGGCTGCCATGTTTGGAGAGGATTGGACAGTGCATGTTGAAGAAGAGGGCGGGGTTTCTCTGTTGTGTGCCGACACAATCATTACATTAATAATAAGTAAAATAGTAAGTGAAGACAAAAAAAAAAAAGAAGAAATGTGAAACGCTGCTATATGTAACTTCCCTATGCCTTATCAGATCAGGACACGTGTGTTTGGGGTTTAAGGGCTGATTATCACCCTCCACACCACATTTCATACATTTTACAGCCAGATTAGATCTTTGAGGCTAAGCACCGCTGGATTGAGGATCTGCTCCAGGTTCGCTTTAGCTCTGTGACCGTTTGATTGACAGCAAATCGAGCTGCTGTTGTAACGTAATGCTAAAACGCAGTGCTAAGCTACTGTATAATGTGTTCAATGGAAAAGCTGTAAGTCTAGATTTGTGTACAGTAAATGCAGATATGACTATATTGTACAAAGACTGAATTCATCTGAAAAACAAGACGAGCACGATGGCTATCTGATATTAAACTGTAACCTGGCATCTGTACCAGCTAGAACAGAGAACTCCTCTTATCCCATAAATCACATAAATAACGCTTAGTTTTAGTTTGGTGGAGCTTCTAAGCTCTCCACATTCATACTTTTGTTATCTTTATCCAGCCTTCTTTTTCCTCATCTCATTACTCCTCATTCTCATTTTCCCCCAAGCAGTCACATCTGTATAGCATGTAAAAAATATTAAAATCAATAAATAATTGTTTGAACAAAAAAAAAAAAAAAACAAGTCTGCTTTATTAAAAATTTTTTGTAATTCTGTTTCTATACAGTACTGAGACAGCACAAAGTACAAATACAAATCCCAATGCTCCTCTACATGTACTACGTTATGTTACATATCAGTGATTTCCTCTTTTATTTGACTTTTTTTAAAAAAATTTTAAAAAAAAAAGGTATACATATGTTATACTTAATTATAATTAATTAATACTTAGGCATTCAACCCTTACATGCATCACACTGTAATTGTTTGTTGTGGTTTTTTAAAATTTATTTATTTCTTTTTTTTCTTCTCTCAATGACACCATATGTGTCATTTGTGTGTTTAAATCCTTTAGCAACTCTTAGAATGCTATAAAGAAAAATCCTTTATATAGAGGCAAATATTGTGCAATCTGAGGCTGTATACTTGAAGAATCTTAAAGCTAAAGCTAGCTGTCCAATTTAGAGTAAATAAGAATATGGCCACTGCAATACGTTCGCTTTCTTGTCTTTCAGCCATTTTGTTACAAGTCTGGAGGTACGCTTAGGATAATTGTCCTGACCCAGTTGCTACCACTCACAAACCATTTTGATGAGAATTGATTTCAAGTAAGAAATCAGCAACATTCTTTTTTGCATCATCATTGAGTTTTCATTCTGAATTTGCAGCACAGACCGATACCACATCAGTGTCCAGGTTTTAAAGAGAAACGCTTAGCGTCAAGTGTGTAGTCTATGAGATGGGGGTGTGACGTGGTTACAGGAATATTAATCGAGGATCAAATAGCATGACATGACAACTGCAAAATCAAGCAGCGAAATCATGAGCTGCATTTCAGAATTGTGGTCGGAAAAAAACTGCTGATGCAGAAGAGGGGTTAGTTCCTGTTTTATTGAGAAATAAAGTAATAAAATCCACAAGCAAAATATTAATTATCAAAATGTAAACAAAAAAAAAATCTATTGAAAATGCGAGTCATGAGAATGAAGTCAAAATAAATTTTACAAAAAGATTACTACTCATTCACACACTCATTTTTGCCTGTATTTGCCTTAATTTTTTTTTTTTAATCGCAGATTTTGTTAACGCTTCTTTCTTTCTTTTTTTTTTTTCTTTTTTTTTGCTTCTGGAATCACTATTTAAATGATTTTTTTTTTTGTTCTAACTTCTGCCACATTTTTTCGGGGTGGGGGGGGGGATCTTAGAAGATGATGTTCGCCTTAAATCTCTGTTAGTCAACTGATTTGGGAGTGGGCGGTGCTCTGAAAGTTAGCCACACCCACTCCATTAACCGTTAACTGTTAGAATGGTGAGTTACCAGTTTTAATACAGAATAATTTAACGGTACCGATTTTACACACAACACACAGAGAAAAGGTTTATTCTGTAATGTCAGTAAGGTTATTCTGGTCACTACTGAATCAGAGATTATTTGTGCATTTAGAGATGCAGCAGTGACATTTTGAGCTGTATTTGCTGCCACTGTTCACTACTTTTAACTTCTTTAACTGTTTTTTTTTTTTTTTTTTTAAACTTTATGCACATGTAGGTAGGGTTGGTAGGTACTGAGCATCTGTGGTTAAATTCCTGTATACATGCGGTCAAAGTCATGCTAATCTGAGGTGAGCACAATTTTCCTGTTTTTGCCCATCAAAAGTAAAATAAGACATTTGCTTACATACATTAGCTACGTGATACATTATAGTTACATTAGATGATACATTAGCTGTATTCCTATGTTAAGTTAGCCAGAGATATAGCCATCATTAACACACATGTCAGTTTGGGATACGTTGTTACATGTTGTGTACAGTAATGTTCTGGCTATTCATTAGAGCAACAACTTTGAAATAAAACTGTAATAACATGTCAATAAGGCATTTCCATATAATCTTTGTTTTGTGTCAATAAAAGTAAAATGTAATCCTCAAAATGAGATTTGTACATACGGTAAGAAAGGAACAGATTCACCGAAAACCAAGATGTTTTGGAAGTAAGAATTTTACCCTAATGACTTGTGTTTCTGATATTTTCTCTTCCAGGAACATATTTATACTGAGCTCACATTACACTTTAAATGTGCACATACATACAACCATATCTTCTGATGGTTGACTAATAAGAATGAATTGAGGAGTTTCACTTATGCAATCACAAGTTTTGTTTTTTTTTTTTGTAAACAATTTAGCAAAAAAAAATTTCTTCCCAGAATTCTACAAATTAAATCAACTTGGGCCTAATGTATTCTGTCAATGGGAAGTTCAGGAACAAGAAAGAAAAAAAAAAAAAACATTACTGGCAACAAAGAGAAACGAGTGCTCTCTTTAATTAACAGAATCATCCACATCAGTCTCTGTCTGCATCATCACCGTCCATTACAGTTTACAATTTTATCCATTTATAGTTACATTGTAAAGTTAGTTCTGAAGTTATCCGAAGTATTAATGGCTTTCTGTTTTGTATGCAACAAACTGACGTTAATTTTATTTTGTAATATCAACACTGTTACAGTGTGATGAAGAAGTAGTAGACATGGTCACTGACCAAATAACTACTCAAGCTTGTTACTCATCAGTGCTGTTGATGGTGAAAAATTCTAGGTGAAAACAAATTCTTACCCATTTAAGAATGGGTAAAATGACTAAAATAACTGAAGTTCCTTTCCTTTTTTTTTTTTTTGTAGAGTACCTGTATTATTCCTACTATTCCCACGCTGTGACACTCGGGGTAAAATCAAAAGGTTGAACCTATCTACCTGCAGTTTGAGGTTTTGTGAGGTTTTTAACTGGAATCCCCAGCCCCAAACCCTCATCTGGTTGCCATGTTTTGAGAATGCTATCTGATCTCAAAATTTAAATCAGATATTCCAGTGAAAGTACAAAACGAAAATTTTCAGAGATCTTGCCTCACTTTACTGAGCCAAAAAAAAAAATCCATCCAAATGAAAACAAGTTGAACTCGACACCAACATCATCAGGGATGCCTCTACCAACAAGTCTACTCCTTCCTGTTACTAATGTGTATGCCAGAAATACTCTTAAAATATACTTCAGATGTCAAGGAACCTATTGAAGAAAAGCGATTTTGAAAAGAAAAGAATTTGACCTTGCTGTGACCTTGACCCTGCCTGGATCAATTCCAAAATCTAATCAGCTCATCTGCTGGTTACAATGATAACGCCATATAAATCGTACAAACATTCAGCCACTTGTTCTTGAGATATCGTGCTAACAAGTATCTGGGATGGACAAAGGAAAGGACGGACAGATGGACGGATGGGTGGACACCCCGAGAACATAATGCCTCCCTCACTCAGTGGCGGAGGCATAAACACCATCCAAATGAAAATTATATAAACTTCACAAAAGAATAGAGAAGCAGAATAGGGCTGGGAGGAGAAAGAGGAATGTGACGTACATAACTGCTGATAATGATAATGCTGATAATGTACAGTGACTTGCATAAGTAATCACCCCCTGTGAGTGTTTCCACATTTTGTAGTGTTCTAACCTGGCACTGAAATGGTCCTAACTGGGACTCTATGCCATGAAGTTACACAAAAAATCATAATACTTAAGTGTGTGTGTATAATTTAATAAATTATAAGAAATTATTTGTGAATAAAAAAAGTTCTGGAGTCCACTCATCTGTAATTAATGTGACCTCAATATAAACACACCTACATACAGTGTGTGCAAGAACCAGGACAGAAAGAGAAACTGGAGCTGAGACAGAAATGGCTCCCACCTCCCTACATAGTGCACTACGTGTGGATTATAATGACAGCCTTTGCACCCTTTGTAGTGCACTATATATCAGACAGGCAGCCTTTTTGTGACACACGTCATTTGAGCATTATTATTTTGGTAAAGTACTTACTTCTAAAACCCCTTTGGCGAATCCAGTGCTGCGTTATGTACACTTCTCGTTTATTGTATGACACAAAACAAAGATTATCCAGAAATAAAACACAAATTGATGTGTTGTTACAGTTAGACAAATTATGAAAATGTGTGATACATTCTTACACATACTGTACCTTATTTGTATAAAGGTAAAACTAGTTAATACCAAAAAAAAAGTGATCAAGACCACATCAGGTTCCACATCTGTCAGCCAAGAACAGGAGTCTGAAGCTATCATGGGCACAGGCTCATCGTGTGTCTCTGTGTGTGTGTGTGTGTGTGTGTGTGTGTTTAAACACTTATGTGTAAAAGGGTTATGCAGTGTTCACAGCAAACTTTTGCTTCACTGTTTTCTTATTGTTGTTTGCCGGATGTCTAAAAAAATTTGCTGTCTTGTCCACTGACGGTTTTTGTAGAAAAATTCATTTTTTTTCTCGCTTTCTCCTAGGATTTTCTTCTTAGCAATATTAGCAACTCAGAAGTCGAGTCTCAAGAGAGAGTCCAAGTGAAGTTACAGCTGACAAAAATCATGCTTTGCTTAAATTGACCCAAAACTGTCAGAATGACATTCTTCAATTCCCATTTCTGCAGAGTTTAAAGGAGCTTGCCTATGAAAAATCTCTCTCACTGCCTTACGAAATTTTACACCAAATAAACCATAGATCACTGGATTGAAGCAGCATCGGGTGAAAGCCAGAATATGGCAGATGTAGCTGGCGTAATTAAGATGTTCTAAGACCCGATAATAAAAAACCCCAATCTGATAATCTAAGACCCACAGAAAATTCACTATGTTATAAGGAGCCCAACAAATAAAGAACGTAGCTACCAGAAAGAAGGCAAGTGCAGTAGTTCTGTGTCTCTGGTTTGTTGGTGACTTGAAGATGGTTTGCAGAATCCTGATGTAGCAGAAACCCATGAACAAAAAAGCGCACACAAAAACAATGTTCTCTTTATAAGTAATAGCAAGAAATGCAGTATAGTTGCTGTACATACAATGTCCTGAATGAGGAAATGCTACCAAGATGCTCACCACCCATGCACAGACAAGGACACGTGTGATGCAAGGTCCTTTCTTCCAGCCTGAGAGAGGGTGCACCACGACCGTGTATCGCTGAATACTCATCAACACCAGGAACACGATGCTGCTGTAAAATCCAACTGAGGAAACAAAGTGAACCGCTTTACACGCTGCATCTCCAAGATTCAAACCCCAGACATGGTCATAGACCTTGAATACCAGTCCGACAGTGAACAGCAGGTCTGACAGAGCCAAGTTGAGTATGAAGATGATGGTCAGTGATCGAAGCCTCATATAGAATACACTGATCACAACAACCAGGATGTTACCAATGAGACTGAGGAGGATCACAATGCAGAGAATTATGGGCAATTCAATGTGTCTTTCTTTAGCATTGGATCCATCGGTGTACAGGTAATAATCATGAGATGATTTATTATACACATATTCATAGTCGAAAATATTCGCATATTCTAAATCTTGAGTCTCCATCAGTGTGCTGATTTCTGAAAAGCAAAGCAAGGATTAGTTAAAAAAACATCTTTGCCATCCTGTTTCACTCACATGAAATCCATTTGATTTTTTTGAGTCCAGCTTGCTCAGTAGTTATATCCTCTGACATGAGCCCAAATGTGATTGACATTTTCTACTGGATATAGTTCTGAATTCTGACCTGAAATTTGTTTCTTTTGATGGATGTATCTGAAACAGAAGTTTCAGAAGTGAAAAGCCAGAAAACTGCATTTAAATATTTAATTCCACAGAAAGATGCTCCGCCCACCAGTACACAAAATAATCTACTT
>CM075018.1:20617764-20686146 GCA_037576675.1 Pangasius sanitwongsei
ATCATCATCTACCAATTTGAAATATTCCTTTTATAATGAATCAAATGAGCCTCCTGGGTTCAGTTATATTGACAGATCTTGTGAGTTTGAAGAGCAATTACTTAAAAATTCTACAGTAGAATTAATTCATCTTTACTGTGAGCATAGAGGAGCTCACTCTGAACTGATATCGGTGAGTATCATCATCTACCAATTTGAAATATTCCTTTTATAATGAATCAAATGAGCCTCCTGGGTTCAGTTATATTGACAGATCTTGTGAGTTTGAAGAGCAATTACTTAAAAATTCTACAGTAGAATTAATTCATCTTTATTGTGAGCATAGAGGAGCTCACTCTGAACTGATATCATTGAGTTGTTTCATCTACCAATTTGAAATGTCCCTTTAATAATGAATCAAAATAGCCTCCTGGTTCAATTATATTGACAGATCGTATGGGTTTGAAGATTAATTACTTAAAGACTGTGCAGTAGCGTTAATTGATCTTTATTTTGGCCATAAAGGAGCTCACTGTGAACTGATCTGAGTGGGTTTGGTCATCTACCAATTTGAAATGTGTATTTTCTAATGCTTCAAATTAGCCTCCTGGCACAATTATATTGACAAAGAAGCAAATACTTTAAAATTCTACAGTAAAATTATTTCATTATTATTGTGACAACAGAGTAGGTCACTGTGAACTAATTTTAGTGGGTTTGATCATCACTACCAATTTAAAATGTCCATTTTATAATGAATATAATGAATCAAAATAGCCTCTTGGCCCAATTATATTAACAGATCCAGATATTATATTTTATATATTATATAGATCCAAAGTATATTAACGCTCGCTTTCCGCTGTCGGTGTTATTACCGCTAAGTGTCTAAAAGCCGCGCCTCGAAATTGCAAGAGCGGCTAGATTGACCGTGGTTTCAGGAAGCGCGGCTGGTTTAACCGCAGTGGCAATAAGGGTAACTGAGAAAAACAGGATGTGGAGTCTAAATGTGGAGTCTCAGAAGAGAAGTGGCTGGGTGACTGGAAATTAAGGGGAAATTCTAAGAAGATTTTGTATGTAAATTAGGGTACATCTAAATATATATATATTTCCTGTTAATATTTCCTGTGAACATTCCTACATCTCAGAAGAAGACAGTTTGGGGTCAGATCATAAAATAATTTCCAGTAACTGTGAATGTACAATGTGATATATACCGGCCTAATATCATGTAGGTCCCCCTTGTGCCACCAAAACAGCTCTGATGAGACATGGACTCCACAAGACCTCTGAAGGTGTGCTGTGGTACCTGGCACAAAGACGTGAGCAGCAGATCCTTTAAGTCCTGTAAGTGGCGAGGTGGGGCCTCCGTGGATCGGACTTGATTGTCCAGCACATCCCACAGATGCTCGATAGGATTGAGATCTGGGGAATTTGGAGGCCAAGACAACACTTTTGTCATCCTCCTCAAACCATTCCTGAACAATTTTTTGCAGTGTGACAGGACGCATTATCCTGCTGAAAGAGGCCACTGCCATTAGGGAATACCATTGCCACTAAGGGCTGTACTTGATCTTCAACAATGTTTAGGTAGGTGATTCGTGTCAAAGCAACATCCATATGAATGCCAGGACCCAAGGTTTCCCAGCAGAACATTGCCCAGAGCATCACATTGCCTCTGCCAGCTTGCCTTCTTCTCATAGTGCATCCTGGTGCCATTTCTTCCCCAGGTAAGCGACACACACGTACCTGGCCGTCCACATGATGTAAAAGAAAATGTGATTCATCAGACCAGGCCACCTTCTTCTATTGCTGCATGGTCCAGTTCTGTTGCTCATGTGCCCATTGTAGGCGCTTTTGGTGGTGGACAGGGTTCAGCACGGGCACTCTGACTGATCTGTGGCTACGCGGCCCCTTACACAGCAAGCTGCAATGCACTGTGTGTTCTAATAACATTCTATCATAGCCAGCATTAACTTTTTCAGCAACACATGCTACAGTAGATCTTCGGACCAGACGGGTTAACCTTCGCTCCCCACGTACATCAATGAGCCTTGGGTTCCCATGACCCTGTCACCGGTTAACTGGTTGTCCTTCCTTGGACCACTTTTGGTAGGTTGGATATAATCAATGTTATTCATTTCACCTGTCAGTGGTTTTAATGCTATGGCTTTAATTATAGTGTATAATGCAGTGTGATGAGTGTATCAGGCTTAGCAGCATTGACACAACTGGTTAAAAATCCCACCAGTGCTACATTCATATTAACACCACAGACCATTCTTAAGCTGCACTGGAGACTCCTTCCATAAATGGTAAATAAACATTTCCTTACAGAAAACATATCAACAATTATGTGTATTTCTTTGTTAAATAACATGGTGTTAAATTAAATTTATTTAAATTTCTATATAAGCTATTATAGAAATAATAAGGTTTGAATGAAATTAGAAAGAGTGCATTAATATACACTTGTGATATACCTTGTGGTTGGCACTACTCTCAGAGCTGCTATTATAGAAAATTAATCAATACCTTCTGACCAATCAGAATTGAGAATTTGACAGAGCTCTGCAATAAACTGCAATCCTTTTTAGGGGATTTAAGTCTTATGCTTGCAGTGTCACAGTGATGGTTGATATAGAAAAAGCTATTGCTGTGGGATGAATTAGTTCTGTTAACTATCGAATGATATGGACAGCGCATCACTTTCAATGGTCTTTCCCTTTTTTTAAGGCTTGTTTTTTCTGTTTTTTAATATGTGACTATGTGCACAAGTCCTGGAGTAATCTGTCCTGTTCTGTTTCAATGACATTTACAGCATTCAGCAGATGCCCTTACTTATCAAGAACGATTTACAGAAGTGCATTGTGTTCTCCATCAGAAACATATCCAACCTCAACCCCCTTCCTTGTGTCAGCAGTTCAGCCTGGTGGTGGTGGTGTGATGGTGTGAGGAAGGTTTTCTTGGCACCAGCTCAAAGGCAGGCATGTTAAACATTGCCCCCTGGTGATTATCTGGGGTTGATGGAACCACAGTTACATTTGTAACTGCCATTCTACATGTTCAGAGTTAAGATATTAGTTTATGTTTTTGCAGAAGAGTAAAAACCGTCATCCTAATTAGCACGAATAATGTAACAGTATTTAAATTTAGAATTAATCAAGCATTTGTTAAATATTGCAAGTCTTGCTGTTACATTATTATTATGGGTATTTTTAACCATGTTTATGTATGCGGATGGGTACTTGGACCATCTCGCTGATTCCTTGTGTTACACTGCTATGTAGTAGCTTTAACATTAGCATAGCTATCCATAAAGAGATGTGCATTATTCATCCAGATGTGGTGTAATCCCTTTGTCTATACGTTATTGTGTTATACATTGTAGATTTGTCCATTATAAAAAATACAGTTTGTAGTTTATCTAGTTACCATATTTTGTTTTACCAACATGTTCTTATTGCTGTATTAATATAAGGTAAACTTCTATTCCAGAAACCAAACATATATTAAACATTATCCCAAGAAGCAAATGTGTGTGACTGCATGAATATTTCTCCTACATGCTCCACACCACATTTCATACGTTTTACAGCCAGATTAGATCTTTGAGGCTTCATCTTGATTTGCTCAGTGTGCATACCTGCTCTAAGCACCGCTGGATTGAGGATCTGCTCCAGGTTCGCTTTAGCTCTGTGACCGTTTGATTGACAGCAAATCCAGTTGCTGTTGTAACGTAATGCTAAAACGCAGTGCTAAGCTACTGTATAATGTGTGCAATGGAAAAGCTGTAAATCTAGATTTGTGTACAGTAAATGCAGATATGACTATATTGTACAAAGACTGAATTCATCTGAAAAACAAGACGAGCACGATGGCTATCTGATATTAAACTGTAACCTGGCATCTGTACCAGCTAGAACAGAGAACTCCTCTTATCCCATAAATCACATGAATAACGCTTAGTTTTAGTTTGGTGGAGCTTCTAAGCTCTCCACATTCATACTTTTGTTATCTTTATCCAGCTTTCTTTTTCCTCATCTCATTACTCCTCATTCTCATTTCCCCCCAAGCAGTCACATCTGTATAGCATGTAAAAAATATTAAAATCAATAAATAATTTTGTTAGAAACACAGTTCTGCTTTATTTAAATTCTTTCTTTATTTTTTTTGATACATTGCAGTGCAAATAATTGCAATGATACACTGTGAAAAATTTGCAGATAATTTTTTTTGTCATTTTAAACACTTTTTTTTTTTTTTAAAAAAAAGAAGAAAATTATCTGCCAATAGAATAAGAGCTTTTTTAAATGCTTACAGTGAACAATAGAATGTCATAACAGACCAAATATTCTTCCATTTGATTGAATATAATTTCATAATAAGAAACATTAGACAAATTTGCCTCCACATATACTATAGTGTTACATATCTACATATCTATATTCTCTATCTATATTCTTCTTTTATATCACAGATTTTAAGCTAATGTCACCTTTATAGAAAAAATACACTTTGTATGTTTAAAAAAAAAAGTATAAATGTATAGTGAGATAAATCATACTTTACCAAAGAAGAAAAAGAAAGGAAAGAAAATTCACCAATACACTGCAGGAGTCAAAAATAATTCATTAACGCCCAGTCATTAAACCCTTACATGTATTACACAATAATGTTTTGAGTGTGAAAAATCCCCTATTTAGAGGCAAACATTGTCCAAGCTGGGGTCGTAGTCACAAAGAATCATAAAGCTAAATGCAGCTTCTAACTGTCCAGTTAAGAGTAAAAGTTTAAGAGTAATGATTGTTTTCACATAAATGTTGTCTAAATCAAGTGGTACAAACCCCAAAAAATCCATTTTAATTGCAGGTTGCAATGCAACAAAAGAGGAAAAAATTAATCAATTAACTGAGCTGCTTATTATTACATAGTAGTCACAGCAAAATACTTGCTCTGATGTTTTCTTATTGTTGCTTTGTGCACATGTGAGAATTTTGCTAGGATTTTCTTGTTAGAAATGTTGTTATCTCTGAAGTCAAGTCTTTATGTCCAGCTCTGGGACTTGATTACTTAAATTGACAAAACTCCCAGAATTAAGTTCTACCATCCTCATTTGGTCAGAATTGAAAGCTCGCCTTTGCAAAATCTCTCTCACTGTCGTACAGAATTTTACACCAAATAAACCATAGATCACTGGATTGAGGCAGCATCGGGTGGTTGCCAGAAGGCCGCAGATGTAAATGGCATTGTAGAGATGTTCTAAGACCTGATTATAAAACCCAATCTGATAATCTAAGAGCCACAGAAAATTCACTATGTTATAAGGAGCCCAACAAATAAAGAACGTAGCTACCAGAAAGAAGGCACGTGCAGTAGTTCTGTGTCTCTGGTTTGTTGGTGACTTGAAGATGGTTTGCAGAATCCTGATGTAGCAAAAAGCCATGACCAAAAAGGCGCACACAAAAACAATGTGGCGTTCATACATTAAAGCAACAAGTGCAGTAAAGCTGCTGTATGCACAATGTACTGAGTCAGGATATGCTTCAGTGTGCACTGTGACTGGCACTGCTGCCAACATGCTCACCAGCCACGCACAGACGAGAACGAGTGTGAAGCAACGTCCTTTCTTCCAGCCTGAGAGCGGGTGCACCACGGCCATGTAGCGCTGAATACTCATCAACACCAGGAACACGATGCTGCTGTAAAATCCAGTTGAGACAATGAAGTCGACAACTTTGCACGCTGCATCTCCAAGAGTCAAACCCCAGATGTAGCCACAAACCCAGAACAGTGGTCCGACAGTGGACAGCAGGTCTGACAGAGCCAAGTTGAGTATGAAGATGACGGTCAGTGATCGGAGCCTCATATAGAATACACTGATCACAACAACCAGGATGTTACCAATGAGACTGAGGAGGATCACAGTGCTGAAGATTACGAACAATTCAATGTGTCTTTGTACAGCGTTGAAACCACTGGTGTGCGGTTCATAATCAGAAAATGATTTATTATACAGTAGCAGTATAAGTATTAATGCCTTATTTACAAGAACATGTTCCATTCAAAAAAGAGGCTGGAAGGAAGATAACACCTTCCATTTACAAAACAAAACGCTTTACTTTCATAACTATTAGGTTGGGAAATTAGTTAAATTTTTAAAACGAATTGCTGCATTCAACTCGTTTCTCACGTTGCTGGAGGGACAGCATCCATTCCGATAAAAAAAAAAATGCCTAAACCAGTGTAACAATATTTTAGAATATTATAGTCTATAATTACACACTTGCTTATGCAATGCTTAAAAGAAAACTTAAAGATAAGAAAAAAAGCATTTCATTATTGGATAACATCATCTGGTTAAGATTATGATTCAATTAAGATTTAAATTGATAAGACAGTTGAATGAAAGACAAGAAATGGATGCTGAATAAAGCTGTGTGTCACAGACATCTCTGATTTCAATCAATCTGATGCTAGATATCATAAATTACATAACGAGAGAAGCAGAGACTTCAGAGACGTCTACTGAACAGAAGGAGAGAAAAATATCCAACCACGACACCAACAAGATTAAATTCATAAAAACTTTTTTTTCTTTTTTTTTTTTTTTTTTTTTACAGTTTATTAATCATGTAACAATGAAATTAAGAAACAAGAAATAGTGAGTACACTTAATAGGAAGCCACGAACAGCACAGATCAGCTAGTCGTCTCTCTGAGCACCTTACTGTAACTGACTGTGGTTTTATTTGAAACCCAAATGCATGTTCTTAGCAGGAAATGCAAATCATTCTTAACTCCTTAAGGAAATTTAACCAGGAACAACAGCATTAGGCAAATTCTGCTGAAAGGGGCTGGTCCTTCAAGAAATGTGAATGAACCACACAGGCTCAGGTAGTACACAGAACATCTAAAGACACGATAAAATATAATAGTGTACAGAGTTTATATGTAGTCACTGAATTTGTAATGTATATATGTTTATATGTATAATTATATCACAATAAAATTATAATGTGAGATGACTTTTGTGTTATTAATGACTCCATTTATCTATATTAATGACTCCACATTTATCTATAACAGCTGCTCTGACAATAGTGCCAATGTTGATTCAAGTCACAGATTTATTATATCAATGCACTTAATACAGTTTATAGCAACAACTCATTCACAGGAACTTGTAGGGAGCTATGTGGAGACATCGGAGACGACGGACGTGTCTACTGATTTTGCATACACAACTACTACACTGCTTATTGCACAACATATTTTACATAGGTTCACTACACGTCCTTACACACGCACTGCCACTTTACTTATGACTACTGTACATTTTTATACACACACTACCACAACTACCACATCACACACGTCTAATGGACAGCTTTAAACCTACCAACCCGTAATATATTTCATACAGTTAATCTGTACAGGAATCTCAGTCTGTAAATAACTTGGAAATCTATTTATATGTATATTTTTCCTTCTTGTTTGTGGTATTTTGTGAGTTGATTGTTCACTGTTAAGTCTTAGTCTTCCTTGTTGCTCTTGTGTTGTGGCTCTTGTGACACCAGATTTCGATAAAGTACTCTCTACTCTATATGCACCACAAGAAAACAGTCATCCAAGCAGAAATCAGTCTACACAGCACCGTCAAACAAGAACTACTGACCCCTCAAATGAGGGCCTACAAGTTAGAAAGAGTGAGTACAGAAACCAAAAGTGTACAAGAGAAGGTTTTTTTAGTTATACACTCAGAATATTTTGTATTTATTACTGTAGGTACACCTTGTATCTACATTCACATGCCATTCAGATGGTGTGTTTAGAAAAGCCCCAGTCAGAGTCAGAGGAATGGAGATGTGATTCAGTAGCGTGCTCAGGTGAAACAGGTAAGACATCTATTATGTGTATTTTACTATAATTCTTTTTTTTTTTAATCAAACTTTATCCAGGTATATGTTTCATTCAGGACAGGATTACGAAGCTTGCATAAAGGTTTTGCAGGGTGCAGTGCAGAGAAAGGCAGTTTGGTAAAACATCACACACATCTGCAGCATTTTACCACTAGTACCACTTCTCTTACTACTTCCTGTTTCCTTCTTGCAAATCACAAACTTACTTTCTGATTTTTCACTATCTCGGCTTCTGTCTTACACACACTGCCCCCACTGCTGGACATGAGTGAGTACTGCATCTACAGCTCTACTTCATTCCTCAGGTCAGTGATTTTTTTTGTCTTACTGTACTGTATACTGAATGTAACTGTTAGGAACCTCTATTTGATGAACAACCATAATCACATCTTTATACTGCACTCATGAGATTAAATTGTATCAGTATATATGGCATTTTAATTTAGAGTAACGGTAATGTTCATATTCAGTTTAGCATAAAAAAAAAACAGGATTATACCAACTCCAGTCTTGTGTCTTCTTTGATTATAGACATAATGATCTTGCAGTCAAGAAAAGAGTCAGATGTGTGTTAAGTGGAGATGTGCTTGAAGCTTCTTTTCCCACTCAATTTACATTTTTATCTGGAATAAACGCTGAAGTCCTAGCTTTGAGAAAATGGCGTTGTCATGGAGACCCCAGACTTTGAGGAAGTGTTTGAGGTGCCCATGGTGACCAAGATGTCCCATCAAGAGGGAAACGATCTTAACTAGGCTAGATACATGGACACGTTGTTACAGAAAAACAATCCTCAACTGGGTGGTGTGATTAACGTGACGCATGCATTTTCACTGGTTTTGGCCTTTAATACCATCCTGAGTGACAAGTTTAAAACATTACTCATTTGAAGCAGACTTATTCATGACGTTAGTGTATTAAATTTCAGTAACAGGATTTGAAAAAAATCCAGATTTTCCAGATTTATCATCATCCAACAACAATAAGTGTTTAGAAAATCTTCAGTATTTTGATAACTCGATGAAAATTACAGCAGAAAACCACAAATAAACTAGAAAAACAGTTTGATGCTTAAATCAAATTCTATGATGTTACATTGATTAAGTCTTGTTATTTCCATCATGCATTCCACTATAAGGGCTTAGTAACACAAGTTTCGACTTATCAGGTCCAGTTTGTGTCCCGTTGTCTCAGTATGCCTGAATTCACTTTATATTAGACTCCTTGACACTAGGGGGCGCAACACTTAAATATGGTGTCTTGCAACTGCAGCATTTCTAACTATTGCTGCAGGTCTAGCGCTCCAGGTCTGCAAATGGATAATGTTAAAACATCTCATCTCTACCAAAATGTACTCTCTAATAATGATTTATTTGGCTCGAGCTGGACTCCACTCTGATTTCAATATCATCCATTTTCCCAGAACGAAAATGCGATGTAGAAAATAAATAAACAGGTAAGGAAAGTTACATGATCACTAGATGTATTCCCAAACACCAAAGTCCTTACATAATGCTAACCCAGAAAACAAACAAACAAACAAACAAAAAACCCTACACCAGAGCATTTCTTTTCCTTTTCTTTCCTTTTCTTCTTCCTCTCCTTTGGCCATGTCTTCTTCATGCCAGAAGGTCATAAAATGCATTACTGACACCTGCAAGTCAGAATGAAAAACAACTTTACTGTAAATATTCTCTGGGAAAAAGAATAGTCTCTCACATAATGAGTCACACAAAGACTTCATCCTGCTGCTTTTTTCAGCAGTCACATCATCGATAAATGCAAAGAAACCAGTTCCATTGGCAGCCATACACACCCACACAGTAAGATGAGGTGGTATGCTTCAGATCATAAGCAGTTCCTTCCTTTCTCCATACACGTCTCTTCCCATCATTCTGCTACAAGTTCATCTTCATCTCGTCTCTCCATAGGATGTTTCTCCAGAAATGCACAGGCTTTTAGATGTTTCAGCAAATCTGGTCTTCTGTTTTTGAGGTTTATCAATGGTTTACATTTTGTGGTAAACCTTCTGTATTTACTCTGGTGAAGTCTTCTCTTGCTTGTTGACTTTGCACACATACATCTACCTCCTGGAGGGTGTTCTGGGTCTGGCCAGCTGTTGTGAATCAGTTTTTCTTCTTCACCAGGGAAAAAAACCTTCTATCATCCACCACAGTTATTGTCCGTGGTCTTCCAGGACGTTTGGTGTTCCTGAGCTCACCAGTGTGTTCTTTCTTTATTTTTAATGGTTGTGTTTGGATTTTTCAGACTAATGACAGCAGTGACAGTTCTTTGGACTTCATATTGAGAGTTAACAGCAACAGATTTCAAATGCAAGTGTCACACTGAAATCAACTCTAGACCTTTTATCTGAATACCTGTAAGTGAAATAATGAGGGAATAACACACACCTGGCCACGGAACAGCTGAACAGCCAAGTGTCCAATTATTTTAATCCCTTAAAAATGGGTGGTGGTGGTGGTGGGGGGGGGGGGGGGGGGGTTACCATATATAAAACGTGCTGCAAATCCTACACAATTCACCCAGTTTGCATGTAAACACCCTCAAATCAAACCTGAAATTCTGCACTTTGAAATATATTCATTATTTAATTTCAACTGCAATATACTCTGGAAGACATCTAAAATTACAATACCTTTGTCAATGTCAAAATATTTATTGACCTTACTGTATATCCATAAAAAAAACATAAACGTAAATTGCCATATTCTTGCTTATCCTACTCCTAACCATAACTTTATCTGTTTGGGACAATATAAATTTCATCTGAATTGATTTGTAGAAATTATTATGCAATTTACAATCAGGAGACTGTTTTAAGCCATTTAAGATAATAAGATAAGACATTTAGCAAGTTAAGCAATAAAATAAGCAATAAGCCTCTTATAGGAAAATAATCATTAAATAATTTAATTACAGAGGGCACTATTCTTCTGACAAATCAGAATCAAGAATTCAACAGCATTTCAGTATAAACCTGCTTAATTTGTGACATTGCTATGAAAAGGCGATGGTGATAGTGACATCTTACCCTCTGTTAAGTTTCCCATTGTGGTTGGAGAGTCCACTTTAGTTGCACCTTTGAGAACTGTATGCTGGAAGATTTAATCTAGGAAGAAAAATGACCTTATTTCTCGTGTAGTACTTTCATCAGTTATCACATATCTGTACTTGCACAACAATAAGAGATGTTTATTCTAAACTCTTTTCCTGCATATATCATAAAGTTATTTCCTACAGACACACACCTTCTGAAGAAAGTTCTCCATTACTGTAGGGTCGGTCAGATCCTCACTGCTGTTTATCTTCATCCAAACGTATACTCTTAGTTTAGAAGATGCCGTCTGACTTTGGGCGCCTCTGGTGGCAGTAGAAGTAAGAGTAATAGTACCTGTAGCAGTACTACCAGTAGCTGCAGTTGCAGTTGCAGTTGCAGTAGTTACTGTAACGAAAATGGGGGCTGGAAAGAAAATAACACCTTTTATTTACAACAAAATAAATTATTTTTCTAAATGTTAATGAGTTAAGACTTAATTTTTAATAAATTGCTGTATTCAAACTCCATTCTTACGGGGCTGGTGGGACGGCATCAATTGTGATAAGAAAATGCCTAAACCTGCATAACAATGTAAGAAATTTATTTTAGAAAATTATGGTCTAAAATGATACATTCACTTATCCAATGCTTAGAATAAAACCTAAATATAAATACAATCTAAAATCTAAATATAAATATAATCTGTCATGTTTACATTGCTAAGATAATTGTAAATGGATGTTAAATAACTCTCTATCAATAAATCTGATACTTAATATCATAGTTTACCTAATGAAAGACCCAGACACTTTAGGGACATCTGTTAAACAGAGGGAAAAATTGCTAGCCAAGGCAACAGCAAGATCCTATACAGAAACACTTTTTTTGTCATGTAACATAGAAATAAAGAAATATGAAATAGTAGAAGGTTCTTACCTCGAACCGCACAGATTAGTAAGCCGTCTCTCTCTGACTACGTTAAACTCAGCGCTACTCAGTTTGTTTGTGGTTTTATTTGAAAACCAAATGCACGTTAAAAGGAAATGCAAATAATTTCTCAGTTCTTAAGGATATTTAACCATGATGTATGGCATGAGGCAAATATGATATACAGTATTATAATTTGTATATGCCATTTGTAAAAAAAAAAAAAAAAAAAGCGCTGTTATTTAACAAAGAAAAATGTTTTTTGGTGAATAATTGTTGGTGATATTTTCAGTATGTTTGCTTAACACTTGTGGAAGGAGTCTCCAATGCCAGCCCTCTTCAGGGCTGAGCACTTTGTGCTTTGTGGTTATTTAACTTCAAGAGACATAAATGAGAGGCTAGTGAAGGAATGACTGTCTGTAGCTGCTATAACAAGCGATGCCATTACCACCAACTTGTTTCACTGACATTTCACAGCATTAAATGTAACTATAAATGGATAAAAACCATGATACCTTGTTTTTCTGATTCATTATAAAACGTAATCATTGGTAATTTGCTCTAGTATAAGTGGTAGAAAACACTAGAGAATACGTGCTGTTAGAGGAAAATAATAGCATTGTCATGTTTTAGTCCTTGTGTAAATTAAATGCAAATGAAATCAATAAATAGCAAATGCTGTTAGCCAATCAGTTTGTTGGTCCTTCAGCGGAATTGGACTTTACTTCTGGTCGTGATTCATGCAATAGAGAAATATATTTCAGTTCAGGAAAGCTAGTTTTAGTAGAAAATGTAACCATGTGAAGGGTTTTCCCAGGCTGCCGCACATTTTAATAAAACCCCCCATTTTACACTCATTAGAATTAGAGTGATTTATGACAGAGGATGAGTATATGTGGTACACTCCACATAGGTATGGTGATTCTTGTCCCTCTCATTTTAGATCACTGCTGACGCCCTTATTTTGCATGATATATGCACCACTGCAGGAAAAACAGTCAGCCAAGCATAAATACGCGCAAACAGCATCGTCCCAACATGAACTATTGAAACTGAATGAGGGAAAACCACAGGGCGTATGAACGTCATTCTTTTCACTCTGAGAGTTCATTTGGTTATTTTATTATATTTATTATATTTAAATAATGTTTTATTTAACAGTGGACACTGACTTTAAAGTGTAACATCGTAAAACCATCTTTTTTTTTTTTTTTTAGAAGATTTTAATATACTGGGATGAACTTGGTTTATTTAATTGTAGTAGTATGGATTATAAAGGTTGGTTGTTTATGTAGACACATTAATTCATGTTTGCTATCCAAAGTGCCTGTTGTTGCAGTTGCTTAGTTTCTAGATTTAGCCTAAACCAGCATTAGTATGGAATTTGCATTACTCAAATACACCTCGATTGACTATATACTGTCTCTTAATTTAAGAGACAAATCTCAAAACTGCGCTGCTATTTACAGTTTACGCTTACATTTACAGCATTTAGCAGATGCTCTTATCCAGAGCAATGTACAGACATCCCCATCAAAATTATATCTTCAAGCTTTTACAAGTAGAATCAGTGGCTAAGAACACTATCACACTAGACCATGTAAGAGAGAAGCTAGTAGAGCAAGTTAGTAGAGCAACAAGTCTTAGTTAGTTTTAGTGATCTGGTAAGCCCTTAAAAAGAGACTCCAGTTCGAATTGTTACTCCTAAGTATGCTCTCATTCTCATCTATCAGTTCTAAGCACCCTTAAAACAGACATGGTTGACTGGGCGCCTGTTCCCACATGTATACACACACATTGTGGAATCACCTTGTCGATGGCAGAGGTCAGAGGAGAATGACTAGACTTGTACTCAAATAACTCATATAACTACTCTTTACAACCGTGGTGAACAGAAAAGCATCCCAGAATACACATCAAGCCTAGAGGTGGATGGGCTACAACAGCAGATGATCACTGTGGATTCCTCTCCTATGGTGGCTGAACAGTTAAGGCTCTGGGTTACTGATTGGAAGGTTGGGGGTTCAAGACCCCCCAGCACTGTCAAGCACTTGAGCAAGGCCCTTAACCACATCTGCTCCAGGGGTGCTGTATCATGGCTGACCTTGCACTCTGACCCCAGCTTCCTAGCAAGCTGAGATAAGTGGAAAAACTGCATTTCACTGGCTCTGTACTTGTACTCTGCACAATGACAATAAAGTTGGATCTAATGTATATAGGAGAATTTCTATGATAACAAAACTGGACACTGAATCTTGCTCTACTTGTGTAATGATAAAGGCATTTGTAGTCATGCATATATAAGGTTCTTTGGAAATACAGTGAAAAGACATTTCGGGATAAATATGGTGGTACTCATACCACCAAAAAAGTGGTACTCAAATAGAATCCAAGCCATGGAGGTATTCATTCCCTCTTTTTTTTAAAGCTTTGCTCCAGCACTGATTTGCATAAAATATGCAAATACCACTGCAAGAAAAATAGCCAGCCAAGCAGAAATACCTCAAAACAGCAACGTCCGGACTGGAACTACTGACCCCTACTGAGTACAGAAACAAAAACAGTCAAAGGATTGTTTTTTTTTTTTAAAGATATACACTTAGTATATGTTTAATTTATTCAGTACAGCTAGTATCTACATTCATTGAACTATACAGGTGAATAGTTACTAACTGTAGCCCATCTGTTGCTGTTCACAGAGGACCGTCTCTGGATCTGGGAGGTGGCTCGTTCTCAGCACAGCAGTGACAGTGACATGGTAGTGTGTGTAATGCACGGCTATGAGTGTATCATTCTGCTGTTGGATGCATATGTTCAGTTGAGGGACTGTTTCTCAACCTGTCAGTGACGCAAGTGGTTACAAATTCCAGCAAAGCCATCCAATAATTTTTCATTCTCAGATCATACGGTAATACAGAGGAGACGGCCATAATGGCTGGCTGCCACACAACACAACACCAAACGTGTGTTCACGGTGTGTGTGTGTGTGTGTTCACTACTGTGTGTGTGTGTGTGTGCACTTGGATGGGTTAAATGCAGAGCGCAAATTCCAAGTATGGGTCACCATACTTGGACACAAGTCACTACAAATTCAAATTCTTCAAATTCTTCAAAACCAGTGTTACCAACTGTTCTTGCAGTAGCATTTGTCTACCAGAGAGGGTGGACAGTGCAGTAGCTTTGAAGAAAGAGAAGTATATAAGAAGTGAACACTTCATATATACTTAAGAAGTGTGTTATTTCTATTCATTGGATCATGTGATTTTCCTGAGTTAAGGAAAAGATGGGCAAATTATCACAATTGTTCAATTTTTATACTTAGATTCTGATGTTTGTTAATTGATATAATGACTCTTTTGGTTACTTTAGCCATTTTTGTTACAGTTTTTGTGAAAATGAAGGAACATCAGTAAAACCTATGTAAATGATATGTTAGTAGGCTATTTTGTGTTGCCCTTTTATACTTTCACTTTATACTTATTTATTTAAATTTAATTTCTTTTATTTTATTTCTCATTAAATTCTGGGCACCACCTAGGGGCGTGCTGTTACATGAAAGTAATCACTGATTAGGTTGTGGTGCGGCCCAACATGAAACAGAGTTACTATTATTACCCTGAATATGAATATTTTCCAGTAGCAGCACACACAAGTGTTTTATGCCTCTTATCAGCACGGCTGTGATGTGGTGGTAGGCCGCAGGTAATCACAGCTGTGCTGATGTTCAGTACAACAGCACGATTATGAGTGTGATACTGCTTTTATACAACAGTTCTATAAACAAGAAATTAATATCGAGTAACTGACATTTCAGACGCAGTATGGCCAAATATTTTGCTTATTTTTGCTCCATCAACTATTATTAAAAATATTCCCTAAAGGAGCCTAAAGGAGTCTGTACCATGCCAACGTACAGACTAACTGACAGCCTGTAGTAAGTGTAGTAACGGTTTCAGTGTAACAAACTATTGCTAGAGTTGGAATTTTATGTAGCGAACACAGACAAGCGGAGTGAGACACAGTGAAATTGTCCTAGTACTATTACACTAAATTATCAGCGCTCTTGGAACGCTGCTTGTCCAATCAAATTACTGGATCAAAACTTACTGTTTTATAATAAATCATTTAATTTATTATTAGTAATGTTTGCTATAAACAATTCCTCTGCCACTCAATGTAGACTGTTAACAGTAAGATCTGGTTGCTGAGAAACATAACAGGCAAAGATTAGTGCATTCTATGGACAACAATGGTTTATGCGTAAGTGGTTTACTAGTTTAAAACCTTGTGCATTAATACAGAATTGTTGCCATGCGGTCACAGCTGTGAGGAAACTATCCGTGTTATAAGTAATATATCGTTCAGTGTTCGGTATAATTGGTGTAGCTATGCATTTTAAGGGTGGGCATAGCTGTATGAACTCACACACAGTTGGTAAATTTGTAATGTTTTTCTGTGTTCATGTCTCCATGTTTTTCACTTGGAAGGCTCGGAGGCTTATAGGTTAGCACTGTTGCGTCGCACAACTGGGGTTGGGGGTTTGATTCCTGCCTCCGTGCTGCGTGTGCGGAGCTTGCAGATTTTCCCCGTGCTTTGGGGGTTTCCTCCGGGTACTCTGGTTTCCTCCACCAGTCCAAAGACATGTGTTGTAGGCTGACTGGCATTTCCAAATTGTCCGTGTTGTGTGTGTGTGATTGTGCCCTGTGATGGGTTGGCACCCCTGTGCCCAGAGTCCCCTGGGATAGGCTCCAGGCTCCCCAGCGACCCTGTGCAGGATAAGCGGTACAGAGAATGGATGGAGGGATGGATGGATGTTTTTCACTCTCTGTGTGTTGTTGCTATGAGACATGCAGGCTACCGCTTTGCAGCACTGTGATTGGTTGTCACGCTGGCCCGCCCCAGCCAATCAGCGTGAAGCCCGCTTCCCGTCCATGTAATCCCTGTCCTGCAGTCTCTCTATCCGCTTTTTTATTATATATATATTTATATATTATCAGCGGGGCCTTTCCGCCTCTTTTTTCACGCTTAGCGCGTCGCAGGCGCTCCCGGTTTGGCCGTTAATCCACCGCGAGCGCCATGTTCATGCAGACGCGGGGAGCAATGGCGCATCGGGACCATGGCGAGGCGCAGGCTCGGGAGGATGGAGAGAGCAGCAGGAATTAGAGACGTCGGACGGCGCGGCTTTGAGGATCGGAATGGGTCGGAAGGGCACTCGTCTGCGCGCGGAACGGTGCGTGAATTTCCCCGTTTTCTCGCTAATCACGAGAGACGCCTCGCGCGCTGAGACGCATCGGTGCAACTGCGTCTCCGTCTGGAGCTCATTTCCAGGGCCTCGGATACAAGAATCGTTATTTTGCACGCACAATATTTGCTGTGCAAATCCGAGATAAACGTCATTGTTCATTGTGCTTATTGTTATTAACGCGCGCTTGCCTCTGATTGACGTGTGCCCTGGGTGATAAGAACAGCCATGATGGCTCACTCCTTGTGACATTTGCAGCACAGATCATGTACCAACAGTTAGTACTAAACATGGCTGCTTTATTGAGCTGCCCTTCGCATAAGATAATCTACACGTGCACACGCGCGCGCACAAATCCTCAAACGCTCAGCTTAATTATCACCATAGGAAATGCACAAATCTGGACCCTCAGACAGGTCTTGCATGGTTATTATTTCCAGGCTGCACCACTGAATTTCTTGTTTGTGTTGTTCATGTAGATGGCTGTGGCAGAACGTATAAAGAGCAGCATCCTTCACCAGGTAATTCTCCTCTCAAGTACAGACTAAATGTGTGGTTTATTTCTTATGTCTGCATCAGTTCAGGTCAACCTGCTGCATCAGCTCTGAGCATCTCAGGCAAGTAGTGGAGTCATCAAGTTAAGATCACCAGATCTCCCTGAGATCAAAACTTGATCAATAATCACTGTAGATTGAGCGAGATTATTAATCACAGGAATAAAACTAGCATTGCAGGTTATGCACTGCATGAAAACAGAAATCTGCATCTTTTTTCACTTCCTGTGTCTGCTGGCGTGTTTCCATCCAAATTAGTTAATTAATATTAATATCAATATTAATCACTATTGCTTGCCTTTACCAATAAGCAGTAAAAATATATGCAAAGTATATAGTTCTTACATTCACATGTATTTTTTTATGCACATTATCCTTATATTCCTCAATCTGAAAAAAATAAATAAGAAATATTGTATGCAGAAATGCTTAGATTTGGATTTATTTCACATCATTGTTTATACAAGGATAAATGTTATAAAGGGAGAGTGAAATTCTTAAGTTGCAGAACTCCAACAACAAATCAGTCATTAAAAGAAGAATAAAATAGAGATAATATAATAGAAAAATAGAAAGAAATAAAGGATATACAGTATTGTATACATAATATGAAATAAATACATAGTAGATCTCTGTATTAAGCTATACAAGTATGATGTACAAATTTTTGCAGTGACAAGTGATATAAGAAGATTATTTCTGAGATTATAACAGTGTAGTTCTGTTGGCTGCGGTATCTGATGATCCTTCAGGTCCTCCTCAGGCATCGTCTGGTGCAAAGGTCCCGGAGGGGTGGATTCTCACCTCCAGTGATGCGCTGAGCAGTTAGTACTACTCTCTGCAGGTTTACAGTTACAGCAGCTAATGCTACCAGTTAGGATGCTCTTAGGATGCAGTTACAGAGCAACCTGAGGATTCTGGAGCTCAGACAGGCGCCTGAGGTTGCAGAGACACTGTTGTGCCTTCCTTATGACAGCTCTGTTACGCAAGTGAAATCCTCGGTGATGTGGACACCAAGGAATTTAAAGCTGTTGGCCCTCTCTACTGCAGCTCCGTTTATGGTGAGGGGGTGTATGCGCTTACATGTTTCCTGTAGTCCACTGTCTAGTCGATGTTTAGGGAGAAATGCATTTGTGAATTTCCAGTTAGATTAGATTAGATTCAACTTTATTGTCATTGTTCAAAGTACATGTACTAAGCCAATGAAATGCAGCTACCAACTCTTATTAGGATTATCCAGAATGAAAAATAGATGAAGAAGAGAATCATTAGCTGAAGATTCTTTATTTTTCCTTTTGCAGAAAATTCTTAAATAATGCTGGAAAGAGTTAAAATTCATGCTATGTACACTAGAGCTTGAATTTTAATTACTTAACTGATTAGATATTTTAATGCACTGATAGATTAAATCTCTCTAGAGTATATATATATATATATATATGTGTGTGTGTGTGTGTGTGTTTATCAGGGCCGCACAATATATCGAAATTATCGAAATATCGCAAATGTAAATATAGCAATATGCATATCGCTTGCGAAAATGGAAAGATTTTAATACATCAAAAAGTTACATAAAATTCAAAGTTTTAGGGCGATACAGACAGCAGAGATTGCTTTCTTTTCCTCAAAAGAACATGAAACATTTGGTGGTTATGTCATTTTCAGTTTTTAAATATATATATATATATATATATATATATATATATATATATATATATATATATATATATATATATATATATATATATAATTTAAATTGATTTTACACACTTATAGCATTATTCAACAATATCATTATTTTCTTCAATATCCTATTACTCTGTAATATGTTGTTCCTGGGTTGCTATGACTTTTGAGTTGTCCTGATAATCCTATAATAGTGATTCTCTTTCAGTGCTGTGTCAGGTCAGAATTAAAACCTTTTATGCATATGTCATACGCCAACTCACTTCACAAATTTAGGCACGAAACAAGTCAGAATATACAGTGACTGGCTGGAAGGAGCCGGCATCCAATCAAGGGAGAGAAAGAGTAAACATGCGAGAGTGTAAATAAATGAATTGGGAGTCTGTGAGTTGAAGAGTCTGTATGATACTTAAGGAGAAAAATGGATTCTGCTTTTGAGATTTAGTTTTTTTCTTCAAGTAAAGCTAACTGGATGGAAGCTTGTTATCCGGTTGTGAAGTTCTTTAGCTAGAGGAGTCGTGATAGCCGGTAAGAGTAGGTGTTTCTGTGTATTTTTTTTATTTCATATTTAAAACTCATATAAAAGTCATACTGGCGAGAGTGAGAGAGTATATTTATTGCTTTATCACATTATAATCAATAATTCTGTCATGTTGATGTATAAAAAGGTTTTTTATTCTTTTCTCATAATGCTTCTGTAATACTGAGGAAACAGTAGCAGATTATTATATCCTTAACATGGGTTGCATCCAAAACTGTGTACTACTGAGCTAAATAGCTTGTAATATACAGATGCTGTCGTTACTTGGTGTGCATTATGCATTTTGGGACACAGCCCTGAATTCTCTCTGAATGTATATTACTTGGCACTCGTAGCCGTGAAATTAATCTGTGTGGTGCAGCACGACTCACGCTACGAAATGTTCTTCCATAAGAAGCATTTTTATAGCAGAGAAGGCGAAATTCCAAAATCTTACAACCAGCAACTTTAGTGAGCCTATAACAGGATGTCAAAAGAGTGCCATTGTAGGCTTAAAACGCTGCTGCAATGCTAAATAGCAGGTCAACATAGTGTTTCCAGATTGGAGCTTACCATGAAACTTGGCCAATACGTCATAGGTAACATATAGGTACTATATTGACGTACTGTTTAGTGCAGTAGGGCACAGCTTCCCAAACCTGGCCCTGGAATTTTCAGGAAGGCTGTTAATTAGTTGAATCCTGTGTGTAATGTACAGTTTTGGACGTAGCCATGGAACGGATAGAACTCACACACAATCTAGTGATGTAACCAAATACGAATACAATATTTGGAGTGAACAGATAATGTGTTCTAAACAGATACAAATATAAGGAGCGTTATTTGTTTTTAGAAAACTTGCCAGAAAGGTTCACAGGGAATCTTTTTGAGACTGCAGGTGTGTCTCAGGACTGGGATCCCAAAGGACACAAGAAGTGGCACGAGCGAGTCAAAGACCAGTGCATTTACAGCATTCGTAGTAACTGCCTACTAGAAATAAAACCGACAAAATTTCTTAGAAAATATAACATAATATAACAATATGACATAATATAACAATATAATAATGATGTAGCTGAGGTTGAGGAACTGTTAGAGCCAGAGTTCACATAGTTCAATTCAGTTCAGTTTTATTAGTATAGCACTTTTAATAATGGACATTGTCACGAAGCAGCTTTGCAGAATTAAATAGATTCAAATTAAGTTAAACCAAAATAAATTGTAAATATGTGAATTTATCTCTACATAATGCATCTACATCCAGGGCATAGTGGTAGGGTTATATTTAATTAAAAAAAAAAAAGAAACAAATATTTATGAAAAATGCTGTATCATTGTTTCTATTTAAAAAATTAATCACCATTTTAATCAGCATTCCAGTCACAGAAAAGGGTAAAAACCATGCAATATTTGCTTGGCTTTCAAACGCACACACTCAAAATTTGCATAAAAACATGTCCATGGAGACTATATGTGAGCTCATTGTGTGATTGAAGAGACCTCTTGACTTTTTTTTCCCCCTTCCTCTTTGTCTCTCAGACATCCTGATTGCAAGGAGGCTCGTTGGCCACTGTTGCCACGGCAGCGGTTGTGGAGGAAGAGAAGGAGCGGCTGTTGCGGTGGCGCCACGCTCTGCTGGAGGGGATGGAGTACCACAGCACGGGAACCCTGCCGCTCCTGGGCAGCCCGCGTTACTGTCCCGGTGCCAACAGTGCCAGCGGGTACCTCTGCCAGACAGGCCACTGCTGTGGGGAGACCGGCTGCTGCACCTATTACTACGAGCTGTGGTGTGAGTGCAATTTATATTTACACTTCACACAGATTAGATACAGCCTGCCATCATTCAGTGATCAGAGAACTACATGGCAGTTGACGCAGCTCCCAGATGGAGTGTATATTTTTCTGAATGTCCTCCCTCATGAAACATGAACATGCTTGAAATGCATTATGCCTTACGTGGATAAATATGTCAGCGAATAAATAAATGTAATGTCTGAATTATATTAAGGACATGGTTTAATATGAAGCAGCCTACTCAAATTCTGTCATTGTTTAGTTTCTTTGAGCTTCACAGAAAAAAATTTTCTAGTGACACATTTTTGTGAATGTTTGGGCTATTTTAATAACAAAGCCATAATCGACCCACTCTCAATGAGTGCTTGCATTTTGTACAGAGTGAAAAGGTCTTCATCATCGAGCGTTTATTCACTATTCATCGTCATAACTGACAAGTTGTCTGGTTAAAACTAAAATCCACCCTGAATGACTTGCATATTAATCTTTATAATTAACTTCAGCAACGTCCAAGATTCACTGACATGTAGTTCTGTTTTCACCTTGCTTAACGGTTTCCTATTACCCAGGCATTGCCTGCTGATAGTGGTGCAGTGGGATTTAGCCTTCGCTTTATTTCTACCTAAAGAGAGTGATGCAGCGGCACTTTAGTGCTTTAGTCTGTCCGGCTCTCTCACCTCCTCATCTGTACACTCTCAAACAGATCAGCTTCCAAAGCTACAACTCATTATATCATAGACCACTAACCAGCCGAACCGAGTCGCTCCTGTAACTCAGCACAACTGCGTCGTATAGCCACGTTGCATTCTGGGACATTGAGTCTAGTGTTTGTACCAACAACTCCACCTCTTAATCACTGGATTTCTCATTAATTTGACTCATTAACATGACTGAAAAATTGTTAATGAGAAAAGAAGCTGTTGCTTTTTTGTTTTTAGGAGCTAACAGAAAAACCTAATTGTATTACATTTGAGATCGTAGATTTTTCTCCTATTGAAAGCCATTGTAACTGTGAAGGTAGTAGGTCAGTGGCATAATGAAGGCTCTCCATGTGGCTTCTTTAAAAAAAAAAATTGTGCTCTTTTGAGAACAATGGTAAGATCTTACTAACCAAGCAAATAACATTACGAAAGTAGTTTAAACAGAATTTTGTATAATTAACAACTAGCTACAGTAATTATTACAAGAAAGTCCTAGGTAGCTTGCTAAGATACTGTCTTGGTTCCTGATGAGAACATTTTGTTAACGGTTAACGTTAAAGTTATTGGTGTGCTTTAGCAGTGAGAGTGAATTTATTTGATACTGAGATCTTTTAAATGCAGTGATTAATTTTTTTTTAACTTAGCATTTAGCTAGGCTGTAAGCTATGTTGTTTTGTGTACTTAAAATTTAGAGTAATGCTGCTCAGGTTAGCAGCTAGTAATGATAAGTTTCACAGTTGCAAGCACAGTGTTTAGGTAAATGCAACATTAGCCTGGTAGTTAGCTTTTACATAGTAAGAAAAGCAGATCGTGAGATGACAGGGCGTGCGATGAGACGCTATGTATTTTTTGCATGATGTTCTGGAAAGTCTGGAAAAGTCTAAACCTTCGGTAGATGTTTAAAAAAAAAAAGTCTACCTACAGAATGCTTGTTTAAACGATTATGCGTCTTTTGTTAAGTAACAGCATGTTTTCTTAATCCACTTATTATTAGACTTAGATTATGTAGAGAGTTCGGCATACACGTCCCTGAGAGTTGTTACTATAGAAACGATAACATATTAGAATGTATTGTATTATATTAGAATATAAACCTATTGACGGAGCTGCTGTTGTGGTAAATGAAACACCTTGTGACCAATCAGATAGGAGAATTCAACAGCACTGTGGCATAATGAGCTTTAAATATTAGCAAGAAAAATCAGTCCTAAAAGAATATCTGTAATGTTTTCATGAGGAAATGGCAGGAACCCTGTAATACCACACTATGTAGGTATGCTAGATAATTCAGTTATGGAACTGTAAGTGTAAAACAATCCACTTCTGTCATTCTGTTCGATGTAATAGAAACCCTGTGTTCTGACAAATAGCAAAGTGAATTTTGTGGCAAATATAATCACTGTTTATGAAATCTGCAGGATCCACTTTTCAGTTTGTGAGTGTTCACGTCATCTGTCAGTGTATGTAATATCTGCTGTATGTGTGTGTGTGTGTTTTGCAGGGTTTTGGCTCTTATGGAGTGTATTGATCCTGTTCAGCTGCTGCTGTGCGTATCGACACCGCCAGGCTAAACAGAGAGTGCAGCAGCAGCAGAGACAGAGAGAGATCAACCTGATGGCCTACCACGGAGCCTGCAGCTACCCGTCCTCAATGCTGGACCTCAGTACACACTCCTCTCTTTCTCATCCTTCCTCTCTTTCGCTTTCGTGGGCTCTGTCTCAAATGCTAGGCTTCATCTGTAGCTAATAATTGTCAATGCTAAATACAACATGTCACCTGACATGACTGTCACTGGAAGGCATTCTGTGTATTTTTCATAAATTCGTAAATCGGAGTTGCTGTTGCGTTTGGTTCCAGAAAGGTCCAAAATAATCCTCCTTATTTGCAAATAATTTGATGTGGATACCAAAAATGAAAGAACTCAAACACTAGCATTTGGGACACACCCTTTTTGCATCATCTCTCTGTCTCTGTTTTACTTCCATTAAGTGATGCCACACATCTGCCTGTCTTGTTGTTAATCGGCAGGTTTCCTTGCATCACTCAAACTGCCATCCTATGAGGAAGTAGCGGCGCAGCCCAGCACCCCGCCCCCTCCCTACAGCTCGGTGGCTTACCCACGAGGCTCCGCCCATCCCGGGCCAAGTCACATGCTGTCCTCGCAGAGCTCTGACAACTACACCAGCTGCTCATGCGACTCCTGCTGCCCGTCTTCGCCCTGTAGCTCCTCCCCTTCCTCCGCCCAGCTCACAGACGAGACTGACACTAGCCACACCTCCACGCCTTCTCACAGCGAAGCGGTACCCATTAACTCAGTTTCTGGACATGCCACAGAGCAACATGCTGAGACTCTTTCGACTCCGCCTCTTAATGAGCCTGGCCCCACTTCCTTGGCAGAAGTGATGGAGGTGGACTTGCCAGACTCCGCCTCCCTTGACTGTAATGGCAACAGGACTGTTAAAACAGTCACTAATCCAACAGTTAACAACAATGTGATCAGTGACGCTGAAGAAAGTGCTAACTCAAATGAAACTGGTAACGTGACTCAAATTAGTAACTCAAATGATGTTAATAACCGCAGCATCACTGAAAGCTCTAATGTACCTCAGTGTAACAACACTAATGATATTAGCAGCAAGGGTGAAGTGTCCAACCTCAGTCCTACCAGAGACGATAAAACCACTGACTTCGACCTCTTTCATCCACCCAGCAATATATCCCAAAATACATCTTATCCTCCCATTGCCATCCCTTCATCCTCTCCTCCATCCTGTTCTCCTTTGTCTCCGTCCTCTCCTCTCCTCCCTCCTCCCTTGTCCCCGATCTCTGATCCTCTAGGGGCCATCTCTGAGCAGCAGAGCTCTCCTGTGCAGTGGGCGGACCCGGCACAGACACACCTTTCAGCCCCTCACCCACAGTCTCCGCCCAAACCTGCAGTCTTTTCACCCGACTTCCTGGAGCCGGAGCGGCGCGATTCGGCAGTGTGCGATCTTGACGTGGATCAAACACACTTCCAGCAGCGCCGTTTAACTGGAGACTCCGGGATCGAGGTCTGCCGCTGTCGGATCGACCACGATGGGGAGGAGGAGGAAGACGACGAAGACGAAGAGAGGGATCGTTTAGAGGACAAGCCTAGCGCTGTTACAAGCGACGACCTCCACGACAGCGCCGACTGCTCCGTACGTGCCCAGCTGTCCCCTTCTGAGCTTGGAGACACGTGCGGGTCCGGCTCAGCCACGCCGGCACGCAGCGATGCAGTTGTTATAGCCATGGAAACCGTTTGACGGACAGGTGGGCTGTTGAAATCCAGTGTACAAGGGCTGTGCGTCAGCGGTGCTGAGAGAGCCTTCGGCTGTGCAAAGTGGATTGCCAATTAGTCCGAGTCTAAACTAGCCGTGCTGTTGCATTAGGACTGACATCGTAGGGTGGTGAAAAGTGAACCTCTAACTTAATAGCATAGCATAGGAAGGTCTCTCTGTCTCTCCCTCTTACTCTCTCTCTCTCTGTTGTAGGATAAATGTCCTCGGTTCTCCAGTGCTTAACAAAAAGCCTGTTTTTGTGCTAACAGAGAGACTGGCATTAGAGCCACAGACTCTGCTCTAACACTCACCCACACACTCTCACACTCACACTCAAACACACACCCACACACTCTCACACTCACACTCAAACACACAGTAACCTTTGTGTATGACCCCGTCTGGGATGGTGACATGGTGGTACAACAATACCATGTTCCTCTGTGAACTCAGTAGCACATGCAACAACCAACTCTCCTCCCCTCTCTCCCTCTCTCTCTCTCTCTGTCTATCTCTCTCGCCCTCTCTCTCGTTTCTCAGCTTGCATCACAGCCTCTGACGCAGAATCTGAGATCTCGTCTACTCTGTCGCAGTGTAGTACACATTGATAGATTATGAAGCTGCTTGAACCGTTTGGTTTAAACGCTGCCGACAGTAAAGATGCAATAACACACTCTAACACACACACACACACACACACACACATCTGTCCTGTGTGCCTCTGGGTAATGTAGTTCACACCAGGTCAGACAGCCATTTTGTGCTTGATGTTAATCGGAGCTTATCAGCCGAATGTAGGTTCCTCACTGGTTCACGCAAAGCAACACACACTTTCTCTCTCTCTTTCTCTCTCTCCCTCTCTCTCTCTCTCACACGCGCACATATCCGAAACACCAGACTGCATTCTTCTTGTTTTCCCAGAGTTTCAGAACACCAGCTTGGCCAAACAAATGCTGCACCTCAATCATGGAAGAAGAAAAAAAAAAGAAAAACCTCAGGACATTGTTTTTTTTTGTTGTTTTCGTTCTTAATTTTATTAGCATTTTCTTACGTCTAAATGTGGAAACACGGAAACAGCATTGCTCATTGGCGAAACAAAAGCAGCCTAAAGACTCTCCGAACTGCTCTCCAACGAAGACAAATATCAATATGGGAAATACACATACAAATAAATATATATGTAGGTGCAGAATATATATATATATATATATGCTCTCTGTGAAATGATATATTTTCTAAGCATGCCATGTCATTTGGAGTGCAGCACTAGAAGCTGGTGTAAAAATGTAATCCGCGGCTGAGAGATTGTGTGTGTCGATTCTAGTGTTACTATGGCATCAGTACCGAGTTACACTTACATTACTATGGCGTTCCCATGGTGCTGCCGTGGCGTTACTATGACAACCTTCTTTAGTCTGAGCAATAGAGTATGTTTGATGTCCCTGTGAGATTGTGAAAGGTGTGAAAATGTTATTCTTACCACTAAACAAGTCAGCTGAAACCCCTGTCTTGTCATTTTTTTGTGTACTTGCTAAATGTGTGTATGTGTGTGTGTGTGTGTGTGTGTGTGCATGCAGTACTCTTGCATCTGTAGTGTATGTGTGATGACCACAGGCAAGAATTAAATATTTTTATCAGAAAACTCATTTACTATAAACCTACATATTTTTTTTAACTACACCAATAAATGTTTAAAATATGCAAATTTATAACGTTATGTAGTTTTTCCAACTCTGCAACACTGCAGTAAAGCTAATAAACAAATCATTTCCACTACTTGCTAAGATTTTGTGGTGACCATGTGCAGAGGGAATTAGTCCCTCTGAAAAAAAAAAAACTTTTACAAAAATACTTTATGATAACTGTTTATCAGTGGAATTTAACAACTGAAATAACAATTTTGTAAAATGAATGTTTGTGGTGATCACAGTGGATGGAGACAAATTTGAAAACCAGTGAAGTATAGTCCTTCAATCAGTTAAACTTCCAGCTTATTCATTCATCACTTGTTCATCTGAAAGCAAATTATAGATCATAGAGTTCTAATTTTTTACAAGTATTACACATATTTGTGTAATTGTTTGTTCCCTAATAACATTTTGTTATATAATTTAAACAAACTTTAACTTTAAAAAAAAAGAAAACAATTGATTTAAAAAACAGGCCACAGAAAATGCATTTTCAAGCTAGGCAATCCTCTTACCAAGTCAGTAAAGTCAATTTCAAAAATTATCCAATTTTCCTGTACTGATACCTTGAGTATCAGCTGAACACTGAGCATCACTTGATGGTTAAACTCTTTAAAATAAGAATCACTTACATTTTAAATATAATAAAGTATAAATAAAAATAAAAATCAATGCTAACAAAAGAAAAAAACAGTCTTTCTTCATACATTTTCTTCATACGTAAACATTTCCAGTTTCCAAAAATGAATTTCTTTTCCAAATCCAATTCCAATCTTTTGTCATTTCTTACAGGATCTGATATCTGATATGTATTCTCCGGAATCTGATCCACCAGTTTTTTCCTGGTATCTCTACAAATTTTGTCTTAGATGTTTATTTTATGGCTTCTGCATTATTGGGTCAGTGAAAACCAACATTAGATTTTGAAACATTAGTTTTCCAACAAGAAATTTAACATTACAGAAAAATGCTGGGAGTAAAATAACATTACATAATAGACTGCATTTCAGCCAAAAAAAATAAAATAATAATGCCTTCTGGTTTTACCTGCATATACTGACTTGTTAAGAAGATTCCTGTTAGCCTTATGTTTTTGTTTTTTTTTTTAGCTGATGTTTTCATCTTATAGCATACTGAATGAACAGGCTGCACCTAGAAATAATGTCGATATCGTTATATCATTGCTGGCTATGTTCAGTGACGCTGTTTTACTGTGACCGGGTAGCGTAGTGGTTGAAGCACGACTCCAGAGCGCCCACGCAGGTCGGGCAGGGAAGCACCACAAGGGACGCTGAAATGGAACCTCTGCAGAAGACAGCTGAGAAACAGGAAGAGCTCAATCCGGGCCAACGATTCGCCCACACACACTCTGGGCCCCGCCCCAAAGGGAAGGTAACTGGGTGGAGTTATCCTCTTACCCATGTCATCCAGGAACCTGTCTGAGATTGGGGAAAGGAGAAAAAAAGAGGGAGTCAACATGCTACAAATATCCGGCATACTTTTGTTAACTTTAATCGAGTAAATTGATGAGTTAGTCACATTGCTAAGACGCTAGAAATAGTGTTTTAACACTTAACACTGTATGGATGAAATTTGTGCATTGAGATAATTTGAATAAAATTAAGTATTCTTAAAACAATAAACTTTACATTAGCTAAGTAATTCAGTTTAGTTTTCCTAGTGTAAGATTCCATACTTTGGATTCAGCATGACAGGCTATTGTGCTTTAAATATTTAGTAATGCATTTGTGGTGTAACAGTGTGTGAGCTGTGTGTACCTGGCCTGAATTGGTCAGGTTTTTCCCAGTGTTTTGGGTCATGGTGGATCGCCCAGATGTTCACCAAGACTCTTGTTCCCTTCGGAACATCATGACGACCTAAACTGCAAAGAGCAAGAGATTTGGCTGTGTAATTTCTAATTTCTGGCTCTGTATTAATGCAAACAAGGCAAAAAAACATGAAAATCAATCCCACAATTCTCCAGGCAAAGCCAGTGTCCAATGATTTGCTAGACACAACTAAAGATTTACAGAATCCGCCACAACAAATTCGTAATATGGGAAAGTAAAATTTAGCTGTAAACATAACAGTATGTTATTTTATTTTTAATGTTAGTGGTTGGATTTGGATTTGCATTCCTGTCTTATCTGTATCTGTGCATCACCATGGTGACCAGAAGTTTTTCCTCTTTGGTGGCACTAGTGATCTCTGCGGCATTGCCATGGTTACCTGGTGTCCTGCATAGCAACATGGGGGATGAGGATAGGACTGGCAGGGCGAATTCTCATAACCTCACATAGCACGCTCTCCAGGAATGGCAGACTGGTTCTGTCACTCAAAGAAGGGTGTCGGTCCCTGCCCACACACTCGTCCAGCTCGGCGTGAAGACGTTCTTGCACCTTCAGCAGGGCAGTAAGAATGCAGTGTCCTTAGAATAGACATTAGACATTGTGCTTATAAATTGTATACATGTGCATTGTATACTTCTGGACAGTGTAGTAAGAACGCTATAGTCCAGAGTAAAGTGTTGGATGTGGTCTCCACTCCAGCTCCAAACGCTTCAGCTGCTGTCATCAAAATGTGATCATCTGTGACACTGCCCTCACCAACCGACCCACTCAGGAGAGCGTCTAGGAGGTCACGTGGTTCCCCGGGTGTAAGAGACAACTGCCAGGATTGATACAATTGAATTTATGAAATATACAACCTAAATAATGTTTGTACTCAGATACCAGCAAAAGTCAAATTTCTAATAAACACTTTAAACAAGCAAGCAGCGATCTGCGGGGTCCAAGCATCTTTGCAAATGGCACCCCTAATGGCCAGTTCTTGCCAAGTTACACAGAACACTAAAGAGAACATAGATGAACATTCTGTTGAATATACTTTTCTTGTTTCCTGACGTTATCTCATCGCTAACCCTATGAAAACTTTTAATGTTTTCAGGAGGTAAATATACATCAGACATCACAGTTAGCTGGATAGATTGTTGCTAATAATAGACAAATATGGAGGCATCCATTGTAGAGGTTGGATAATTCCAAGTTCCAACTTCCCACTTCCCAGTTAAGTCATTGTAAATACAATTACAGATTGGCATAACGATGCAGTACACAAAATTTCAGCTTGATTGGACTCGCAGTTTCTGAGAAACAGCTGTTTAATGGATGACCACACCCTAAACTTTGTAGACTTCCTCAGAATCTTGCAAATCTTGCAAATTCATGAGTTATAGCTGTTAGAATAAAATAGGCTTGTAAGAGGGAAATGTATAATAGTCTTGAAAAAAAAGATCTCTAATTGCTCAAATGCATGGGTGACAGTTTATGCTTTACCTTGTGCTCTTCCAGTTTCGTGGTCAGCAATTTGTCTCTGATATACACACACTCTCTCAGCCTGGCCAAGTCCTTATTGGGAAAAATCTGTGAAAATATGTACGAAGTGAAAATTTGGATATCACTTCAGTATATACAAGATATACAAAGGATGTCAATGGCAAAAAAGTTAAAAAAAAATTTTTTAAAAAATAAATAAAAATCCAATAGTATAAAAAAAGTCCCGACTTTTTGTCAGAAGAAATCTGTTGAAAACAGCTCCACAAGTTCCCCACAAATCTCTGTGTTACAGTGAGTTAAAAGGAAGTGCTATAGATGTGTAATTCTGATGATGGTTTCAGCTCCAAACCTGTAACCAAGGAAAGATATCCACAAGGCTTCCACGTGCAATGGTCTGGACAATACCATCATTATATTCTATGACCTGCTGGAGCTCGGGGTCGTGGGCATCATAGGTCGACCCGAAAACCAGCCTGCACACCACATTGGTGACGGCTCGCATAAGCATTGGACCCATATCCACAGACTGCCCCCTGCAGGTCTGCAGGTCTGAACACAGGTTATCTGCAGCATCTAATACTGCAAACACAAAAACATGACATATGTAAAGCTGATGTATATCTATACATGTACTATGTACACATTAGGGCTTTATGGTTAATTATTTTTGTCTTTTACTGAACTTATTTAAAGATAAATATATTACCTTTTTGGCATGGTGGATTAAAAAATTAATAATAAAAAACAAAATAAGGAAGCAAGTGCACACCAAAGGCAGGTTTGAACATGACATTCTTTATGATGTTATTACCAATTGTACTAACGTAGCTAGTTAGTTTTATAATTAAACCTAGCTAACATTAGGTTTGTTTTTTTTGTTTTTTTGTTTTTTGGATGAAACAATCCTTCTTTACCTTGCATTATCTTTGTGCAGTTCAAAGGTTACTTCATATTAGTTTTCTTTGAGGAGGTTATTTAGTAGGATTATTTAGTATTTTTTGAAGCACTTTGTAACGGTCAGATGTAAAGCTGAAACTTTATGTTTTCCGACACAGGACAGAGGACTTGGTGCTGTGCGGTTTCTCAGTAACATGAAAAGCTGTTTTTGTCTTATGAGCTTCAAGTGAGGCTGGTGTTTCACATAAAAAGACTGTTTATTGCCGCAAGATTGCGAGTGATAACAGAAACTAACTTCACAACATTAAATGTAACAATAAATGGATAAAACACATCAGGATGTTCTGGTGTCATTGATTATTTCCCTATGACAGCACGACCCATCCTGTTTTATTCCTTACATAATACTATTAATGAACATATCATCAATATATCAATGCATTTTGTTTACTACAAGTGATGAGAAATGCATGATGTACATACATGTGCACTTATCCTTCCCTTCTGTTTGTGTGTGTGTGTGTGTGTGTGTGTTTATACCAATAGTCTGGAGCTTGCTGGAGCCCTCCCCAAACAGTGCGAAGGAGGACTGCACTAGTCTGCGATGACTCCTCCACAGTGTGTTGTAGTCTGCAAACGCAATGTCTTTCCCGCCGCGAGTCAGCACGTCTGTGGTAACCTTGACAAATTACAGAGGACAAGGTTTCACAGGATGATCGAGCAGTGTGTGTGTGTTGGTAATGAGGAGGGAGGGCAGTGTTTATTTGGTGGTGAAAAATGCAGAACTAAGGTCGTTGTTGTATTTCACATCGGAAACGTGTTCAAGCAAGAAGGCCAAATCAAGTCACTGAATGTATTCTAACTGGCACACAGCTGGTCAGTGTCTATGTCATCTAAACCAGAGATCTGGTTTATCTATGGTGTAAAGTCTAATGCTGTAATTGAAAACAAATCTTGATTCGATTGCTGTAATGAACACAACATATATTTGTCTCACAATTAATGCTAGACTTCTCTGAGTCTTGTATCTCCAGGCTTGACCTTTCTTCCCTCAAAGTGTACTATTTGTATAGTGCTTTTAACTACAGACAATCCAGATGGAGATTTAGATCCATAATAAACAAGTCAGATGTGATAGCGAGAAAACCCTGCTCAAAAGGTTACTTGTCATCTTCTAGTGGAATAGTGGGGTTATGATTCATTACAGGTTTTGAGTAAAGAAAAAAAACAGCATTAAGTGTGTTCATTACAAGCAGACTGTGAATAAAAGTCCTGAGATGAGCACATGACAGTGCTTATGATTACAGCAGCAGTTCCTGAGTACTAATTTACAGTATCCAGGTGAGATTATTAACTGAATCAAGAGTGACATTGGGCATACACTGATTTTGGGAAGTGAAATCCTTAGCATATTTACATGGTCCCATCCAGAAAGCTTCAAGCTTTAAGAAAAGCTTCTTTAGTATCTCATTAGGACCTTAGAGCGACCGTTGTTCTATTTTATTTAGGAAACTTACGAATTATTGACCGGCACTTTATCACAGAAAAAAAGTTAGTAATGGTGTAATATCTCAAAACTCTATTGTGCCAACACAAACACATCCCTGATAAAGCCATTTTGTGAACTGATTAACAGCTCTAGGTGATATCCAAGCAGTAATAGTTTGTGCTCACCATCTTGGGCCGTCCAGCGAAGTCTTTGCCCCTGTGCAGCAGCACCTCCCTGGCGAGCGTCACCTCGCTCACCACCAGCGTGTAGTGCGGCCCCATGTACAGGCTGAAGAGTGGCCCGTATCTGCTGGCCAGCTTGGAAAAGAGCAGATGTGGAGGAAGAGGTGAGCGCAGGTGCAGCAGGCTGCCTAGGATGGGCACGCTCGGCAAACACGGCAGCTCTGTGACACCTCCAGAGGACTGGCGCCGTCCCAGCGTGCATTTCAACACAAGCAGAAGCAAAACACCAACAATGCAGTAGAGTGTTAGAGTCTCAGGAGAGCTGATTAGAGTGATGTCCATGATGGGTGTGTGCATGTGAATGGCAGTACAGTTAATCACTGTTGATGTGTATGAAATGTGTGGTCACCGTGTGTATAGATGTGTTGGAATGAAGAAACCAAGGCTCCAGCTCAGAGCATTTACAATGCAGAAGGAGGCAGGACATTCGCACAGCCTTCGTCAGGGGTTAAAGGTCATGGAGACCCTGAGGGTCATGGAACTGATAATAAACCTGTTGATGTGGTCATCATTTGCATCTCTCTATATCTATTTAGAAAAATTCATAAACTAATCAGTGTGAAAATGTTCTTCAATACAGTATGTGTGTATATAATTTATGGGTCAGAGACAAAGAAAAGATCTCAAAGCAACAAAAAATGCCACTTTAGGTTTTAAAAATCGTAATGCCTTTATACTGAATGATAATCTCTGCACTTTAGAATTTTATTTTTTCCTTAATATTTTATTTATTTATTTATTTATTTATTTATTGAAACACCTCAAAAAAGAGTCAGTGGAATATGTATCCATATTAATAATTATTGATTGATATTTTATGCATAATTCTATTCTGTAAGGCCATTATTTTTAAATACCATTATGGGAAAACAAAAATAAGAGATATTTCTGTATATTAAATAATTATTTGTTAATCATTTATTGATTTTTAATCCACAATCTGATTTTATATATTTGCCCTATCAGTTTTTAAATCTGATTTTGAATCTGATACACATTATAGTTATAAAAAAAAGTATATTGTGTATATTTGCTTTAAATTGATTATACCAATGTGAGTGCACAAAGATTTTATACGTATTAAAAATAATATAAAGGGTTATAAAACGCCATTGCACTCCATAGAATGGATTCTTTCTTTCAATTTTTTTTTATAACTTATCCCACATCAGCCTTGAGAAATGCGTGTGTCTATATTTTTTTCCTCTTCATGTAAACGTGTTCATAATGGAAGGTTAGAGAAAGGTATTGAATAGTCTATATTTAATCAATGATTTCTGTCTAATGATCATTTTCATCTTTTTGAAATCTCTTTTTTTTTTCTCTTTCTGTCACCTGTTCCTCCATCTGCTTCACATAAGAAGCTCTTCAGTCTCTGGTGTTTAAGCAGTGTGGTCTTTTGACGCACATTATGACTATCAATGCATTTGTGCCAGATTCGCTTTCTTAGTCAAGGCCATGTACATCTCTTAGCCAAGGACTCACACACACACGCACACTGCGGACAGAGAGAGAAACAGATCTGTAAGATGAATGTTTCAACTCTAAATATAACCCAGTGTGTCAGAGATACTCAGATGTTCACATGGAGGAGGACAGAAGTACAGTGTCTCTATGTGTGCTCACATTCTTCTAGCAGCATGAGACTGAGCTACAAGCAGCTTTCTGTTGCTCTAAACTCTAATCCTGTCCATTAATGACTAATTACAGATATAAAATTAAAGATGGACCTGTGTCGACCCATACTTGCACCTTCATCTGGCCCACGCAGAGCAAACTTATTCGAATATGACTGCCAGAACAAGATATGGACCTGAAGTTATGTTACAAAATGAAATGCTACAAAATTGTTAAATATAGTTGATGCATCATTTCTGGCCCAACTTTAAATGCAGCTGCATACACACTCTAACAATAGCCTGAGTATAAAAAATAACCCAATTTGGGTCAATTTGGAAACCAGACAAGTTTTTAAAACAACCTGTGGGTAAAAATGATTACATTGCTGGGCTAGACACCAGTGCTAGCCAACAATCCAAGATAATGTTTCAGAGAAATGTAATGGAATTTTTGACTAGAAGTAACATTACCATTAATATTATTATTTAGCAGCCCAAAATTATGCTAACTATAAATATGATTATGTCAGAACAGAATCTATTCTTTACATGTTGTAAACAAATGATTTGCCATCATTGCCATAACAGTCCTTTATGTCCCTAAACTCAACAATATTTTATGTGGTTTATCACATAGAATTAGTATCTTCCCATGTATTTTAAAAATGGTGGGTTATTTTTACAACTTAGTTGCTGGGTTTAGCTTGTTGGATCAGGTAGGGTTCATGTAACCCAAATTGGATTGATAACGGGTAACTCTACATGCTGGATTCTGAATGTGGACCTGAAAGGGAAGAGGCATGGATCAGTGTTGCATCAAGATTCATTTTCTGGAATTTTCCACTGCACCTGTCACGCTGCAGTCTGAAGTATGCACTGGATGCACTGAGTCAGTAAACTTTCTATAGCCCCAGTATAGAATGTGTTCATGATCACTAGGGAGACCTCAGCAGTCTCAGATGGTACAACCGTTGTCTGGCTTTGTTCACCTGAGCTTGGATGTGATGATTCCAGGTCAGGTCCTCAGAGATGTGTACTCCAAGGTACCTGAAGCTGCTCACTCTCTCCACGGGGGTCCCACCGATCTCGAGTGGGGTGTAGTTCCACTGCTGCCTCTACCTGAGGTCCACAACCAGCTCCTTGGTTTTGCTGATGCTCAGAGAGTGACAGTTAGCCTGGCACCAAGCTTCCAGTTTTTCCATCTCATCAATGTAGGTGGCCTCGTTGTTGTTGGAGATATTGGATATTGGAGAGGCCAATAACCACTGTGTCTTCAGCAAACTTGACTACAGAATTGGAGCTGTGAGAGGACACTCAGTCGTGTGTGTAGAGAGAGTAGAGCAGCGGGCCCAGGACACAACCTTGTGGGACTCCAGTGCTCAGGGTGATGGTGAAATCAGCTGCAACTGCAAGCAATTAAAGTTTCTGTTCATATTTAATTTATAATTTAACTAAAGTTTTAAAAAATTATATTACTGTATTAACTAGACATTGTGTAGGAAATAAATGGAAATAAATTTTTAAGTGTAGTTTGGCTTGATAGCCTGCTAAAAGAAAGTATGCTAGCTAATGTTATCTGAGGGGGGAAATATGGCTGAAGTTGACTTCTTGTAATAAATAAGGCAAATTCGTTTTTTTTTTTTTTTTTTTTTTTGAAGAATATTTTAAGGATTAGGTAAAATTCTTACATAAATATATTTACAGTTACCATTAAGGTTCCTAATTTTGGATTGTTACATAGCCTGATTGTTAACAATTTGGGTTAAAAAATCAACCTAACATGCTAGGTCAACATCCTAACCCAATCTCACTGGGTTAAACAACCTAGTGGATTAGTCCAGAGCTGAATTTCCAAATTGACCCAGAATTGGGCTATTTTTAGCCCAAGCTGCCCGGTTATTTTAGAGAATGTAAGTCACGTATGGGTTGTGTTTCAGTGTTGTTTGCATTGCATAAATACATGAGCCCTTTTCTTAACCAGTTTTGTCACCAAATTTGCATATTAATTCAACTGAAAGGCAACAACTGTCTAATTATCGTCGTGTTGCTCCTTACATTGTTTAGAATGATTAATACATGCACAACGTGTCTATTTTTGCCGTCAGAAAGAAGACAACACGTCTGCTGTTTGCTAATCATTGTCGCTAGCTGGCTAATGCAGAGGCGAGCTCATTTCACAGACTGCCATTTCCGCCTCTGGAGGAGCAAGCAGCAAGCAGGCGCGCGCTCTGTGGGCGGGACTATTTCGGGAAGGGAGGCGCGGAAAAGCCGCCTCGTGCTGACAGCTCGCGCTGTGTGTAAAAGGGAGCGGGTGGCCCCGGTGATCTCCCACGCGCGGGGATTCACACGAGAGAAAAATCCTAAACAAAAACGTCTTAAAACACTGTGAATCACGGACGTCTCTTTTTATGTAGGGTACAGAACCATTTATGGTCATCATAACCGGAAACAAATATAATTTTAAAAGGTTTCAATCCCACAGTGTAATTAATTATTTTTAAAGATTTTTTTTTTATTATTATTATTTATTTTATTTTTTTAGTATTTTAAAGGTCAGCCTCTATCGTTGTTATCGTTTGGTAAGCTACAGTGTTTATAATAATAATAATAATAATAATAATAATAATAATAATAATGTGCTATTATTATTATATTATTATTATTATTATTATTGTCACACAAACTGTAAAAACTACTTTATATTTATGTTAATATTATTAATATTTATATTATTAATAATGTCAACCTAAAGTAACTACGAAAAGTGCTGTTTATATGATTTTTTTTCAATCTACATTTTAACGCAATGCAACATATTTTGGTTCTATACATAGTTAATATCATAATAATATGATGGTCTTTATTTGTCTAATGAGCCTAATATTCCATTAGTTAATTATACCCTTAAATATCTTTTTTTCCCCAAAAAGTCTTGAGAGCAGATGAACGGAAGGATTTTTTGAGTGCACCCACACTCAGAAAAAAGTAAAAAGGTGTAGAGGATATATTGTATTTTTTTTAAATTAAAGCTACATAATTGGACCATAATTGATCCTGAGCCTACTTTCTGTGCACAGTTTTGCACATCTGCCACGTGTCTGCATGGGTTTCCTCCAGGTTCTCTGGTTTCCTCCCAACCTACCAAAGACATAGTCTACTTGTAGATGGCTTGACTTGGAGAACTTGTCCCTAGGTGTGAAGAAGTGTGTGAATTTGTGTGTGCATCGTGCCCTGCAGTGGACTGGTACCTCATCTAGAATGTGTTCCCACCTCACACCTCGTGTTCCCATGACCCTGACTGGGCTAAAGCGGTTACTGAAAGCGAGTGAATTGGAACATAATTACCTTTTAATGTAAAACTTTAACACTACATACAAAACATGATGATGATGAAGACAGTGACAATGATGATGACGACGATGATGATGATGACGATGATGATGGTGATGATGGAGATGATGATGGTGATGATGATGACGATGATGATGGTGATGATGACGATGATGATGATGATGATGATGATGATGACGATGACGATGATGATGGAGATGATGATGGTGATGATGATGATGATGGTGATGATGATGACGATGATGATGATGGAGATGATGATGACGATGATGATGATGGTGACGATGATGATGATGATGATGATGGTGATGATGGAGATGATGATGATGGTGATGATGACGATGATGACGATGATGATGATGATTATTATTATTATTGTTGTTGTTGTTGCTGTTATTATTATTATTATTATTAGTAGTAGTAGTAGTAGTAGTAGTAGTAATGGCAGTATTCCAGAGTCATGAGTGACATTTGAACTCATATTATCCTGCAAAGTGCTTAGTGCCTGCACGTGTTCAGCACCAGTGACACAGTGTTCATGATTAACTTTTCAGAGAGAAAAGTTAAAAAGGTTGTCATTTCAACCATATACAGCTAGTTAGTACACAGTGAAATGAACAAATGTTCCTCCAGGACCAAGGTGCTACATAAAACAACACAGAACTACAGGAGACTACACATTATTACACACAGATATTACAGAAAAGGCAGTTTATCAGCGTTATTAATGGGACATATCATGGATGGACAGTGTTTTTTTTTTTTTTTTTTTTGTAAGACTAGATCTACATATTGTTTTAAACCAATGCTGTGAAGTTTAAGCGTTATGGACATGACAATGTGACATGTCTAAAACTATAGAGCTCACACAGCTGCATGGCTGAATATGGAGTAGTATAAAAAGTGCGCTGGGGAACAGTTTTATAACGCATTTCATGAATCCAGCCATGAATCTGGATGGTGTAGTAAGCTGTTATACTGTTATACCGATGTCTGCATGATTCCTCCCAGTGTAAAATCGTGCGTTACATAACACGCATTGAAACGGCGCCATGCTCCACTAATCTGATTTCATGCACACAGGTATGCATGCATGGCTGCAGTAGAGATTTCAGCACCTGCTAAACCCACGCTTTTCAGGCATTATGCTGTTCAGCAGGAATGTAGTCTGGCAAGAGGTTCAGCCATAAATTAGGATAGTTTTGACCTAAATCTGAGAGGGTGCTTAGGGATGAAAGATGGGAGCGCGGATGTCGGATGCTGCAGCCGCAGTGTTGAGGTCGCTGTCCGCGGTGCTGAAAGCTGCACACAGCCCCAGCTTCTGCTGCAAACCAGGGCGACTTGTGGATCTCAGACCAGCCTGTTGTCTTTTGCATTAATCCTGTTTTTTAAGAACGAAATACAAACTGGTTTTAGTTCAGCGAGCAAGGAAAAGCAATCACGCCCTGTAACGCAAAAACACAAACAGGAGCCATTAAACATATATGCAGATAAAAAAAATAACAAAAAAAAAAACTATAGGCTATTACATTAACAGAGCTGGCAGGATGTATTTGCATTGTGCATTTGTGTCATATTGGGTTTATAAATTCACTCTTGTAGACGCACATTCAGCAATGGAGATGTTGTAGCAGGTTTAATGGCGGACTGATATTAGGATAAGATTAAAGGCTTGGTTGTTTCACTAGACGATATTTTCCACAAACAGCAGATATTTAGCATTAGTGTTTAATAGCAATCCATCCACAATCAGCTCAGTCTCCTGTTCAGTCTGTTTTACCGCATCGGTCTTCAGGACAATCGCCTCTGCGTCACATTCCCCCGTGCCCATTTTCGGAGGGGGAAACCCCGTCACATCCTCTGCCCATGTATGGGCAGCAACGGACCGAAGTCGGTACACGGCGGGGAATCCTCGCGCCGACGTAGATGAGCGAGAGGCGGAGTCCCGGTTAAGCCGACCGGTATAAAAGAGGGACGAGGGATTCCGGTAAACGTAGCGACGGCGAAGAGCAACCGAAGACCCACCGAACGATCTGCGCCTAACGGGAACGCACAGGGAATCCCGAAACCCAAACCAGAGATTGATTACTTCTCACTCACACGCTGGCGGAATTGATCGTTTGATCCGTGACTTGTGGATTTGCACTGCACTTTTTGATTCACAACCAAGGAAACATTATGATCAGTACAGTGGACTTCAGCGCGCTGGACTTTCTCTGCGCAGCGACGGAAAACGGCGCTCAGACCGAGCGTGATGCCGGTAAGTCCGGGGCATGCATTCCACCAAGCTTTGCATGAATACACATCTAACGCAAATTACAATTTTGACAATTTTGAGTTTTGTAGAAAAAGTAAAACTGATGCATATCTGTAGCCTAATCGATTGATCTGATTGATGCACTGATTTTATTAGACCCAAAGCAGTGAGTCATATAGTCTATGCATCAGTAGGTGCAAGCTTATGTAATGACACCTCTCTCTCTCTCTCTCTCTCTCTCTCCACCTTCCTCTGTCACTCCCACCCTCGCAGACTTTGAGGGGCTTCTGAAGCCTAAAGTTGAGCAACCGGATCCTGCTTTCCTCCCAGACCTGAGTGAAAGCTCGGCTGACGGTCTGCCTCCTTCCCCGCTCACATACACTGGCACCTTCCACACCGAGACAGCCGCGTGCAGCGCGGACGCCCTCCTCAACATGATCACGGAGATTGTGGGCATCTGCACAAATCCCATCTATGACAGCCACCGCGATGACTTCTCGCAGTCGGTGGCGAGCGCGAGCTCCCGCGGCGGCGCGCTCTACAGGCAGGGCTCGGTGGGTTCCACGGGCAGCTCCACGCCCTCGCTGGGATCCCCTGAGCCGCTCTGCAACGATCCCTCAGATGATTTCATGGATGTGGCGAGCCTGCAGCAGCTGTTCCCGGTGACTGTTAAAAAGGAGCGCGAAGAGGACTGCCGCGGCTGCGACTTCTTTGATGAGTTGCGGGTGTCAGACACCCGCCTTTCAGATCAGGACGCAGACCTGGACGACATCATCGACCTGCTTTCCCCACTCTGTCCTGAGACGGACTCTTTGGACACTCCTGCTTTGGACACTTGGATAAAACAGGAGCCGGTTTGCGTGGACCAGTGCTCACACAGCGCTCCTCTGAGCGCCTCATCAAACCAAACTCCCGCCACCACTCCATCCACTCTTACCGGAAACGCGTTCTACAGGGCAGCCTTCCCCAACGGCCAGGTGTTTGATCTGAACTGCTCTTCGGTGCTGGACTCTCTGCTCTTCTCTAACGCTTCAACCACCAGAAGCCGAGGTCAAGCGACTAAAAAGGGCACCAGGAAGGGCGCCCCGCGTGAAAAGCCCTTTTCCTGCCCTGTGGAAAACTGCGATCGTCGCTTCTCGCGCTCCGACGAGCTGAACCGCCATGTGCGCATCCACACTGGCCACAAGCCGTTCCAGTGCCGGGTGTGCATGCGGTGCTTCAGCCGCAGCGACCACCTGACCACGCACATGCGCACGCACACCGGTGAGAAGCCCTTCTCGTGCGACGTGTGCGGGCGCCGCTTCGCCAGGAGCGACGAAAGAAAGAGGCACTGGCGGGTGCACCTCAAGCAGAGGGAGAGGATGCAGCAGAAAGCCGAGCTCCTGGCCGCACGCGCTTTCGTCTTGCCAGGACTCGTGTGAGCGCGCGCTGTTGAGACTAACCCTTTCTGTTCACCCGCTATGAAGGAAAGCCTCTGGTTAAAGTAAAGCACAGTTCACCTGCGCGAGCAGGTTCACCAGATGGAAGCGTGAAGCTGAAAGTTGCAATCACGCAAAATCCGGGGGATTGATTGAAGAGAAAAGTGGCGCGATTTTTAGCACTTCCGGTGGACTTCCGGTGCGCAGGCGCCGCGCTGTCCCCACTTTGACGAGGTCATAAATAACTGCACATAACTTGGACTCCATCGACTGTCATTTTTTGCCATTAATGAAAATGCATGTTTTATTCAATATGTTATTAAAACTGTATGGCACTGCTAGACCATGTCAGCATGCACATGATCCAACTTTCTATGGTCTCTGTGTTGTATTTTGATACTTCATTGTGTATAAATCCGAAACTAAAGAAGCCTATATTTGTATATTTTCGATGGTTATTTTTCTACTGAACAAAATGAGAGAAGAATATCTTCTTATAGATTTTATCTGATTGTTGTATTCAACTTTTGACACTGGAGCGCGCTTGACTGGTTCCCTGCGAACCAAATGCAGATGAAGACATCAACATAGTAGTTGAGTTTCAGTAGCACACTTAGTTGTGCAGATATCTTTTTTTGTCTATTTGCCTTTAAAAAAACAAATCAAATGTTACTGTGCAATGCCACGCTGTTTAAAGCCTAATGGATATTCCAAATAATGTATGAATGAAATAAAATGGACTATTTATTGATTACATTTGTTACATTTGATTTATTCTCTCTCTCTCTCTCTCTCTCTCTCTCTCTCTCTCTCTCACTCACACACACACGTTTTTTCAGTCTTGAAATTCACTTCCAACTCTTATATATTTCCCCAGCGCCCTCTGCTGCTGAACAACCTGAATTCTCCTTTCTATTCATCTCCACAGCTGAAGATGTGTGCACCACCCTTTTCCAGAAACATCTGTGCCATTTCTAATTCAATGACATGCACCTAGACAGTGTGTGTCTTTGTGATAATTAACATGCATCATCCTGATCAATGTCGCACCACGGTATTTTTTTTTTGTCCATTTCTAGTAACAGATGTCAATTTCCAAAACAATGGACTGTTATGGCTAATACATTATTAGTGATAACACATTGCTGGTATCATTTATGTCTAATATACGATATACTATAGGTTATTATTTTAAATTTAACACACATTCTAACACTCCCGGTCCTTAACCACTCCACATGCGCGCTCCCGTCCGACGTGCTGTGACGTCAAAAGCGACCCGACAAATGAGCGCGCTCTAGAGGAAGGGTTCCGGGGCTCTCACATTGCCTGGTCTTGAGCTAAAAAAAAAAAAAAAAGAGGTCAGATACAAAGATGGGTAACGGAAGGATGTGTAAAAGGGTTGGGAGCCATTACAGCTGCAGCTGATGCGCTACGGGGCGTGTGTGAGGCGCAATGTGCGGGAGAGACACGCAGGGAAACTGAGTGAGTAGCCTACCGGATCTGTTTGTTCATTTTAAGCTGGCTGGTGAAGCAATCGGCATCAGAAGTAGTCTATGCTTATGATGTTATGAATTAAAGCTGAAGCTTGGCTGGGTCGCATTGCACTGTACTGGCGTCACTAATATATTTAAGCCAAATTAATCCAGAAGTGTCGTGATTCTTGCTCATTCTAGTGACTAAATCATCCATACTGTATGCAGTGTGTCATATTTCGACTAATGGCTGCAGGTACATTAGAAATGATCATTGACTGAACAAACAGGAGTCATGCCCATTCAAACACCAGCCTTATACATGATATTGAATAGCAATTTATTGTAAATGAATTCAAATTATATGTGAAAATGCAATTGCAGGAACCTACCCTAATAGACAGATTATTTATTTTGATCAGGAAACGCAAAAAACAATGCCATATCCTTATCTATATTGGATGATTTAGAATTTGTAAGTCTCTTCCAGTTCTTCCGCATTTGGGGGTTTGCCCAGTTTTGTGTCATCATAATATGCCCAGAAATATTAGCATGCTGTCCACAATCCAACAGATAACCAGAAAGTCTCTCTCTCTCTCTGTCTCTCTCTCTCTCTCTCACACACACACACACACACACACACAGACACACACACACAAGGCTCAGGGGGATGACGCCAAGACATGAATAAATAAGATGGATGGTGTATATAGAGGTTTTGTAGACAGTGTATGTGTGTTTAATTTAGTCAAGCGTGAGCAGGATAGAGAGGCAACAGTGTAAAGCCTTGGGAAGTGTTTTCAGGGGAAGGTAGCTAACGTATGCTCAGAAGTAGCTAGAAGTCACCAGATGGCATCATCGAATAATTAGCATTTTCGTTCTATGATTGTGATATCCTGCATATCGAAACATATTCCATGAAGAAGGAAGACATGTGCAGGACAGTCACTAAGGTCTATAAAAGGCACTGATTATAACCAGTTTATATAGTTATATAGTTGGGTAAAAGAAGACCCTTCTTGGCTAGTCAAATGACTTTTTCAAAATAAAACTATGTGTAACTAAGCTAAGATTAACTAGATAATACAGAGTGGAATACTAACTACTATGTAATGGCCTAGTATTGATCTTGGTCTTAGACATCACTCACATATTGTACTCCAAATATAATGCACGCACACAAAGAAAAGAAGGTTGTGTGTGTTTATTGCTTATTTCAGACCTACTCTTATTAGAATTAGACAGCAAATAGGGGGTGAAGAAGGAGCACTGTTGCCATACTGTGCTAAACAGAAGACATAGTCTGACCTATTTACTGTTCTGCTCTTTCTGAAAGTAGATGCATGGGGATTAGATAATATGGCAAAGGAGAGGTAATGCAGGAAATAGAAGGCCAGATGTATGTACATCAGGAGGCGTAGCACAAAACCCAACAGCTGCAAAATGCCATGTCCTGGCCTAGATGTTTCATTGCCAGTAGTGAGGTATTGATCAGCTCAGATCAACAGAAGCAGAAGCAAAAGAATAGGTAACATGCTTGGACAGCATACATGTAGGTGAAGAACTCCATCTTCTGAGACCACTAGTGAAATGATACAAGCATGGCCAAAAATATTCGCTCTATCATAGATGGAAAGATGTGGCTAGATGGATATAGCTTTCCTCTGAGTGTGTTAAGCTGCTAAATTCTGCCTTGAAATGTACTTCTGTCTGGAACTTACCACTTTATGGCCCACATATCATAATTGCAGCAACTGCTCTGCCTCCTTTTTCCCTAATAGGCAATTCTCAAGGCATACATAGTTTTAAAAGAGGAGACAGGTTGTTTGGGTGAAATACGAGAGCTTGTCAGTTTTTACAATTGTGATACACCTTGCAGGCAAACAAGGATGTCGACTGCTGCGGAGCAGCCAAAGCATTGCCCTGACTGTGGAGAGCTGTGTGGTTTTGGGGATGTACTGAAGAACCACACATGCCAAATGATCTGTCTGACTCCAAGACGGAAGTCTGAAGGGGCTGTGATGGCTCTTCCTGCCCAGATACAGAGCTCTTCCTCCCTGGGGAACAGTGAGCTCAGCCAGCCCTTACATCTGGAGCTCTTGGATGCACTGAGCCTGGCTCCTTCAGCCACTGCTCCTCTGGCTCAGCTGCTTGTCCACCAGTACACTCCCTCAGTCCTGTCTTCCACTGCCTCTCCCCCACTCTCTCTGTTCTCCAGGCCTGAGCGAGCACTAGCCCAGATGAGCACACCATGGCTAGCCAGGTTAACCATGGAGGCTGGGCTCCAGCAGCTGACCCTGGAGGTTCAGGAGCACTTGTCCATGCGGCTGGGGTCCTTGCAGGAAGAGGTGAAGAGGAGGAGTGCGGAGGTGCACAGGGCTCGGAGAGAAAGTGAGAGAATGGAGAAGGAAAAGCAGGAAGCCGAGGACAAGGCGGCTGAGTTGGAGCGCCAGGTGGAGGTTTCTGTGGAAATGCTAGCCAGCCTGAGGCAGGAGCTGATGGAACGGGAAGAGGAGCTCAGCCTCAAACAACAGTAAGTGTATTAGAGATGGACAGATATAAAATGTTATGGTTATGATAACCATAACTCTTAATATCAAGGTTTTGGTCTGCTACCAATCTCTTATTGGGAGCATTTAATGACAAATTTCTAACCATGCTCGAATATTACTTTTAATTTACCAATTTAAGGGTGGTAGCAGAGGAAGACTTGTGAGTGTTTTCATTGCTGCTGCAATCCCCCTATGCTCTTATCCAAAAAAATGTTGAGGTATTTTGGATAAATAGAATTGAGGTAAAAGTCAATCCTGTCCTATAGTCGACCAGGTGTGGGATAAGGATCTTTCTCAAGGGCCTAATAGTGTTTCTCTGGCAGTCCACAGTGTCAAACCCACAATTCCCCCAGGACCATGGCAGAACCTTAACCACCAATCTGCCACTTTACCACTCGTTAGCCACTTTTTACCTGACAATAACACTGGTTAATAAAGGGTAATAGCATCACCAGAATTGCTCTGAAGATCTTGGAAAGCCGTAAGGGAAAGGAAGGTGTCAAAAACATTTGGACTATCCATTGCTAAAGGGGAGAAAAGAAAGAAAGGGCCGCAAGCGTAAAGCAGGAAGTTTAAAGCTAAAGAGATCAATTTCAGATCAGAGGTTGGTGTTGAATGTGATAAGATTGAGATGGTAATGAGTGACTATTGTGAGTGATTATTTCTGTTTCATTTTTCCTCACTGTTTTCTCAGCATATGTCTGAAACAGCACAGGCCGCTCTCTCTGCAGCCTGTAAAATTGCACGTTGCTGGAATTAACATCTTGTTGCCATGGCAGCTTTTCTCAGGGCTTTACTTGTTTTTGTGGGCGTCCGCTTCACTGCCTGTAGAAATGCAGTTTGACAGGGCAGATGGGCAGAACCACAGGGCGCTGAGTGGCATGACTCGACACACTCTGCATGTGTGTCTGTGTAAATAGGTCACTGAGTTCACAGTCTTTGTTCTTTTTATGGAAATGGATTGGCAATTGATCAACACAGACAGCCATATAGAGTATATTTCTAAAGACGCGACATAAAAAAGCTTTCTGCTTTGAGATGCCTCGTTTAGCTGATAGTGAGTGTGACTGTAGTCATGATTGTGTGTGAATGTGTTAAACCCGTTCCAATAATCGATTGTGTGTAAGGAATATGACAAGGCGGGAATTTGAAAATAGATGGAAAATAGTTGCTGTTACTACCATGACGTTAATTATTTTCCTATAACAGCACATCCCAGTGTTTTAATCCTCTTATACCAGAACAATTTGCCAACAAGTAAATTTTTTATTGATTAAAGGTGACACATCATATTTTTTATACATTTATAGTTACATTTAATGTACAAGTTAATAGACAAGTTAGTTCCTGTTAACACTTACATGCAGCCAAACAGTCTTTCTCTCACCAGCCTCAACCACAATGCTCTCTATCCTGAGGGCATGTTGGAAAACTTAAAGTTACAGCTTTATCTCTGACTGTTACAAAGAGCTGACACTGGAGACTCCTTCCATAAATGTTAAATAAACGTCTCCTAACAGAAAACATCAATATATCAATGATTATACCTTATCTAACCCGATTATGTCTAGCATCCACCATACAAGTTACTAGTTTTGTTTTGATTTTGAGTCTGTCTCCACCCCTGTCTTGTGATTGGTTTGTTCCCTGATTGTGCTCACCTGTCCCCAGTTCAGCTGAAATTAGTTTTCTATTTACAGACATGGGCTACTTGCACAAACACTTCCGCATTGTAAAGAAATCGGCACGTCTGCTTCCGGCTCGTCCACTATAATGACAATGCCACGATTTTACACCCGATTTGTACAGGAGCTAACAAGAATAAATGTCAACATCATTCATCATATATGTAAGAACACTTGCAAAGCTGCTTTTAATAAGCTGGAGAAAGGCAGCAGAATGTATGTTTCACCATATATACAACTATGAAGGTAAGAAAATACCTATTAATAGAAATGAACAAGCTAACGGCAAGCTAACGTTAGCCCTAACACTATAACTTTATTTTAAGACTGAAAAAAAAACAAACAAACGTTAGACGTTGCTGTCTTGCTGTATTGCCAATTGTAAACAATGTTACCGGAGATGCAAGATTTGTGCTATTTCAAGACCGAAATACGTCGTAGCCCTGAGTGCTAGTAGCCCATTGCGAAGTCTTATCATGCCGCTGTGTCATTAAGCCCATGTCTTGTTTTTTTCGTGTCTAGTACTTCCTGGTTTTGACCCTCACTTGTGTTTTTCCCTTTCTCAATTTTCCCCAGTTGATATTGCCTGCTTGTGTTTTAACTCCTGCCATGGACTTTGACTATGATTGTTGGATAAACAACACTGATGAATAAACACTACACTGATCTTGCACGCTGCCTCAACTTACCACATATTACACTATAATTATCATATAAAATATAATTATTATTTCAGTTCAAGTAAAGATAACATGAGGAAAAAAACCTTTCATACACCATGCACTGAAATTGCTATTTAAATTTAATGCTGTGTGTGTGTGTGTGTGTGTGTGCGCGCGCATCAGAGAGGTTTGTGATTTGGATAGGTTTGTCCAAGAGACCGCTCTGAGGGAAGCGAGTGCTAAGATTCGCCTGCAGAGCTTCATCGAGAATCTGTTGGAGAGAGCAGAAAGAGCAGAGCGACAGCTGCAGGAGCTGCACACACCCTCACACACACACACCGACATCACATCACCTGATGGATCCTTCACAGCTGCTGAAGGAGCATTTCACCGGGTAGGAGGGCTCACATCTAGCTTATTTAGAGTAATAAAAAAGCGTTTAGTTAACCAAAGTGCAGGATTTCTGGCTTAAAGGACAGCACCAGCACCAGGTCTGTGATACTAGGTATATGTGTAGTGTTTGGCTGGAAAAGCAATCCAGAATTTTTTAGACAGTGATATCTTTATCTTCTACACCATGAAAATCATCATGTATACATTTCATATAATCACAAGGCTACTCCGTTGCATTGAGTGCAGATTTGTTCTTTTTTCTTGAATATGTCTTACTTGTCATAATTACCAAAAGTATAACACACCTTTATATTAATGTATCTTTATGTCCCTCCTCTAGAGGAGCTACAGTGAATCAGGGATTTCCAGGTGTTGCTATTCACAATGTGATCACACAGGAAGTCCAGTTCACAGGTAATAATAACATCCTATGCAGGGCATGCATGCATCTTTGTGTGTAAAACATTTTTTGTGTATTACACTGTTGTGTTTGAATGAGTAGTCGTGTCTCTTGTCTGTATAGTCCTGTATTGCCTCCTGTGTGTTGGAGCACTGTGGATGAACTCGACTTTCTTTAAGTCTAAATATAAGTCTGATGATAAGTTTGCTCATATTGTAGAAACAGAGATAAATAAATTTCCTTTTCATATAGCATTTTACATATGTGTGTGTGTGCGCCCTAATCAGGTCGGGGGTGTGTGAGGTGCTTTGTGAGGCACAGTGTTACCAGAGGAACGCTTCAGACATGGAGGCTGATTCAGACAGCTGGTCTGTCTATAGCACCGAGTCACGGGAGGGTCTGCAGCAGCATTACAGAACATACAGCAAGATAGGTAACACTAATACACACTCATGCACACACACAGACAAGCACTTACTAGTAGGGGTGTAATATTCAGGCATTCAATGATACGAATCCAGTTTATAACGTAACAATTTATTATTTGAATATACCACAGTATCTGCTATGATACAATACAATTCTGATTTATAATGAAGCGATGCGATTTTTGATGATACCACGGAGTCTGCTTTGACACGATACGAATCAGATTCATACGGCAATGGTTCGACATTTGGCGATACCGCTGAATCTGCTATGATGCGATACGATACGATTCATAAGGCAACAATTCGATAGCAGGTGATACCACTCAATCTGATATGATAAGATATGATATTATTCTGATTCATAAAGAAATGATTCGATATTTGAAGATACCACTGAACCTGCTACTATACGATTCCAATTCTTCAAGCAACGATTCGATATTTGATGATGGCACTATATCGGCTACGATACAATACATTTCAATTTATAAGGCAACAATTTAAAATTTGGACTTGTATGATTTTATAACAGTATTCTGTATTGAATATAAATGAATGTATGAAAAAATAAATGTAGACTCATACACATCTGTAGAATCTAATCTGATTCATGGTGCTGTCACAAATACTGGACAGAGAGTTTACTTGTAACCACTCCATTTATTAACAACACGCCATACTTTCTTTAATATTACTGAGAAAGCAGAAAGTGCAAAATCTTGTTATGGTGACTAAGCAGAACATGTACTGTCTGTTAAAAAAAAACTGACACTGGAGACTCCTTCCATAAATGTTAAATTACACGAAAACGTCACCATCGTGGCGTCAGTGAGTAGATGTTTTATCTGCCTGTGTTGTTGGATGTGCACAGATAACACCGCCTTCCACTGCCACTCCCTACGTCATGGCAACAGGCCTGACCGATCAGTAATGTGTTCAAAGCGAATGAAGAGGAGGGCGTGGCTTTTCTGCGTCTTTCCTTACCTGGACACACACTCGCTCCTCATTGCTGCACAGGTGTGTGTTGTAACTTTACGCTTTTGACAATTTAAGAAGGAAGGAAGAAACAGGAAAGAATTTTATATGAATCCTAAAGACATTGGTGGGTATGATTCGTGTTTTATATCTTTTAAGAAAGGTGTGTGTGTGTGTGTGTATGCATGTGCATCTGTGTGCGTTGTAGGTGTGTAAAGATTGGTGGAGTGTTGCCCGTGACCCTGTAGTGTGGACCAGAGTAACACTAGAAAATGGCCGCATTTCATCAAAGGTATGACAATTCTGTATAAACACACACACACACACATACCTCTATATTTGATTATAAAATAATCAATTTAAGTTCTGTTGTGGCAGTGTTTTACCTTCTGTACATTGTTATAATGTTGTGTGTGTGTGTGTGTGTGTGTGTAGTTTATGGCAACTATGGCTCAGTGGTGTAGTCAGACACACACGCTCACTCTATGCCACCTAAAACCTCGCTCTCGTGCCAAGAAAGAGAGTAAAGAGGAGTATCTGAAGAACACAAGGTATACATACACACAGACACAAATCATTTTTAACACAATGAATATCCACAGCAAGACAGACTGGCATGCACCGACACATATTGTTTCTCCTTTTCCTCCTTTTTATAGAGGGTGTCTGGAGGAGGGGCTGGAGGCGGTACTAAGGTCAGCAGGGCGGAGTCTTGTGTCTTTGACCATCTCTCATTGCTCCAACATTTTGACGGACAGGACACTCTGGCTTGTCAGCTGCCACTGCAGAGCTCTGCAAAGACTTACTTACAGGTGAGTATCAAACTTAAACACACACACATACTCATACATGGATACACACAAACATGTTTGCATATCAGTCTACAGTGTGTGTGTGTGTGTGTATGTGTGTGTGAATCTGATGCTGTATTTGTGCTTTTAGGAGCTCATCAGATCCTGTGGGTCAGGAGGTGATCTGGGCTTTAGGGGCAGGATGCAGAGACATCACCAGCCTGAACATCGCACCACTACAGCCATGGTGAGTGTTCTTCATCATCATCATCATCATCATCATCATCATCATCATCACCAACCTGCACATTGCACCACTACAGCCATAGTGAGTGTTCATCATCATCATCATCACCAACCTGCACATTGCACCACTACAGCCATGGTGAGTGTTTTTCTTCATCATCAGCATTATCATCATAATCATCATCATCAACCTGAACATCGACCCCCTACAGCCATGGTGAGTGTTCTTCATCATCATCATCATCATCATCATCACCAACCTGCACATTGCACCACTACAGCCATGGTGAGTGTTTTTCTTCATCATCAGCATCATCATCAACCTGAACATCGACCCCCTACAGCCATAGTGAGTGTTCTTCATCATCATCATCATAATCATCATCACCAACCTGAACATGGAACTATTACAGCCATGGTGAGTTTTCGTCGTCATCATCATCATCATCATCATCACTATCATCATCTTCATCACCAGCCTGGGCATAGAATCACTAATAATATGGATGGATATGGATATAATCTGTGGATACAATCTTTGCCATGTTTCTTCTCTCAGCCAGCAGCCCAGTCGCTTTAGTAACCGCTGCTTGCAGACGATTGGCCGGTGTTGGCCTCACCTGCATCAGGTGGGAGTGGGCGGAGCCGGCTGTGGTCTTCAGGGATTAGCCTCTTTGGGTGAGTGATGGGAAAGGTGACATTGGATGCCAAGATGTTAAATATATATTTAAAGTCATTTTTTTCCATTCTCTGTTACCCATATTCCCTCTCACTCCTCTGTCCACAGTGAGGAACTGCTCCAGTGTGTGTGTGTTGGAGTTGGACCACATGAGTGAGATGAGCCAACAGGGGGCAGCAGAGCTGGTTAGGGAAGGACTACAGCAGTTACACACACTCATCTTCAGCTACACACCTGTTACTGCCAAAGCCATCCTGCACTTCCATAGTGAGTACACTATACACACACACACACACACACACACACACACACATTATATTTCTCATTTGGATTTTCCATATCCCTCTATTTCCAGGTGTGTGTTTGAAGCTGAAGTGTATCATCGTGCTCATGAGTTCTGCTGATTACTTTGACGACCCTGAGAGTGAAGAAGCGAAGAGAATTTTTAATGAGATGGTCAGCAGCCTGCAGGTCATACAGATGTTTCTTTTTCCCTGAATGTTCTGTGTTGTGGATTAATCGATGAGTTGAGGAATATTTCTGACTGATTCTTTTTTTCCTCTTCCTCTGTAGGCACTGAAGAAGAGACCTGGCTTGTCAGACATCCTTCAGGTCAGAGTGGACCAGCGTGACATTCTACCTGGCTCTTAAGGAAACCAAATACACATACACACACACACACACACACACACACACACAAAATCCTACCCACGGCCCAATCGTACCTAATGTTAAACTAGAACAATGGGATACAGCCTCAGGATTGGATTATATTGTAATGTTTAATGTATAACATTAACACACACACACAAACTTACTGCACATTTTTAGACTTTATTCTCCTTGCATAGACACATACCTACACCTGTATACACATAAACACACATACACACACAGATACACACCTACACTTGCACTCATACATAAACACACACACTTACTGCACTTTATTCTCCACACTCAGATACACTCCTACACCTGTGCACACATAGAAACACACATACTTACTGCACATTTTTAGATTTTATGCTCCATGAACAGATACACACCTACACCTGTGCGCACATAAACTGTAAACCGCAAGCTGTGTTGCCACAATGTTGGAAGCACACAATTGTATAGAATGTTTTTGTATGGTGTAGTATTACAATTTCCCTTCACTGGAACTAAGAGGCTGAAACCTGTTCCAGCATGACAATGCCCCTGTGCACAAAGCGAGCTCCATGAAGACATGGTTTGAGAAGGTTGGAGTGGAAGAACTCGAGTGTCCTGCACAGAACCCTGACCTCAACCCCACTGAACACCTTTGGGATGAGCAGGAATGCAGACTAAACCCCGGGCCTCCTCATTCGACATCAGTGCCTGACCTCACTAATGCTCTTATCCCCACAGCCACGCTCCAAAATCTAGTGGAAAGCCTTCCCAGAAGAGTGGAGCTTATTATAACAGCAAAGAGGGAGAAAATCTGGAATGGGATGTTCAACAAGCACATGTGAGTGTGATGGTCAGGGGTGCACAAACCTTTGACCATATAAGGTATATATGCAAGGTTAACGTAGCTAACCAGTAAAAAAGATCTCACCAAAAATCTTTTCTGCCTCAAATCACATCCAGCAGAATTTCCTGTATCTATAAATATGTAGCTATAACTGTAGCTGAACACTGGAATGTTATGAGGGCAGCCCTTTTGAGTTTACTTTTGGCCATATAGTGTACATGAACACACACACACACACAAGTACACACCTACACCTATGCACTCATATATAAACAAACAAACACACACACACAAACACTTACTGCACTTTTTTCCCCACACTCAGTTACATTCCTACACCTATGCACACACACACACACACACACAAACACACACATACACACACATACAAGCCTACTTATGGCCCAGTCCTAGCCAATGTCAAACTAGAAAAATGGGAAACAGCCTTAGATTTGTTTATATTTTAATGTATAACCTTGTGGTAATGTTGTGGTAGCACACACACACACACCCTGCACATTTCTAGCCCCTATTCTTCCCACACTGATACACTCCTACTCCTCTGCACACATATAAACACACACCAACACACACACACACAAATCAACATCTATTCACCCACACATATACACACACACATGCTAAACATTTTTAAACCCATACATAAGCATAAACACACAAATACACACACTGCACATTTTAAGACTTTATTCTCCATGCATAGGTACACTCCTACACCTATGCACACACACACTTACTGCACTTTTGTCCCCACACTCAGTTGCACTCCTACACCTATGCACACACACACTTACTGCACTTTTGTCCCCACACTCATTTGCACTCCTACACCTATGCACACACACACACACACACACACACACACAAACGTACTGCACTTTTTTCCCCCACACTCATTTGCACTCCTATACCAACACACACACACATACACAAACTTACTGCACTTTTGTCCCCACACTCAGTTGCACTCCCACACCTATGTACACACACACACACACACACACACAGGCTTCTAATTTTGTGCCACAACATTTGCCAGTGATTCAGAGACCCTCGCTTGTTTCATGCAAAACGAGGACATTTCAATAACAGGAAGTACGAGTTCAATAAGAGGAAATATATCTTTAGGTAATGACATCACTCAGACTGAATGATTTAATGTATTATTCCTGTTTTGTTTTTATTTTCATTTCATATCACACCTATTCAACGGTGCAAACTCACATTTTTTCCACTTATGCTGTGTTATGCAGAGATCTGAGATATTACAATCTAGAGTCTGAGGACAGAAAACAATACTCTCAACTGATTGGGTAAGAGAAGTGCTTATTAATGCAATAGAAATCTGTCATATAGACACATATAGTTGTTATAGGTCTGTGTATTTGCTTTAAGAAGTTATTTTCTTAATCAATTTGACAATCAGCTTCCTTGGTATTAAACTTTTGAAGTGCTTCCAAACGACTACTGATGCTTTAACGAATAGCCAATAAAATTGAGCAAAATTCTAACACTATCCTGGTGTCACTGCAAGACTGAACATCCAGTAGGATGAAGGTAATCGTTTTGTTTGTGGGCATATAACTTTTAAAAAATTAAAAGAGAATACGTGATCTGTATTCAGATGTAATGACAAGTGTAAAACATTTGTCATCTCAAGTGCTTCATGTGAAGAGTAAACCACTTGGGGGCACACTGTTATAGGAAAATAATCAATGACGAGATGGTGTGATGAAGCAGAGTTACTGTTATCACCTTAAAGTTTATTTGTTATTTTGTAATAACAGCACATCCTGTAGTGTTTTATTCCTTTTATACCACAGCAGTTTTCCAACAATTACAATTTTTCTATTAATTAAACAACAACATGTCATACTTTTTATCCATTTATAGTCACATTTAATGTTGTGGAACTTCTACAAAAGAAGTTAGTTTCTGTTATCACTTACATTATAGCAACTATAAACAGTCATGTTACCGAGAAACCACAAAGCACAAAGTCCTGAAGACGTTTCTGAAAACTTAAAGTTACACAGTGTTACAAAAAAAAAAAACCTGACACTGGAGACTCCTTCCATAAATGCTAAATAAACATATCCTTGCAAACATATCAAAAAGTCACCATAACAACAATTAGACATTTTTAAATCAGCTTATATGAAGCATCCACCATACAGTCCCTGTGTTAGTTGTTACTATAGAAACAATAACGTGATAGAGCGAGCACATTACTGTAATATAAACTTTGCTGGCACAACTGTAAGAACTGCTATTATAGAAAATGAATAAACAAGTCCTAACCAATCAGATTTGAGAATTCAATAGTGCCGTGGTATAAAATGTTATAGTGCACAACAAATGTCAGACACAACTGTTGTTCAGACTAAATTGTATACGATCCCAAATAAAGTACATTTTCTCATGTTTTGTGAATATTGTAGTGTGACAAAGAAATAAATGTCAACACTGTCAGCATTTCCAACAGTTTTCTAAATTGTCCTGGGTCAGTTTTCCTTTAAGACTAGTTTGTTGGCCATTCCATAAATTGTATTGACATGCAGTATAACAGCTGACAAGTTCGAATCCTGATGATGCCATTACCATCTGTGGATGGGAGTCAAGATTGGCTGTGCTCTCTCGGTGGGAGGGGCATACTCTCACCTCTGTCAATCAGAGCAACACTAGCCAATCTTGAGTGCCTGTGAGCTCATGTATGCAGAAGAAATAAATAATTTCTGTAAGAACACATCATTTTTTGTCTGCTTTCATTATTGGTTTCATTAGTGCTTAAAATTACACAGTGATTCAAACTTTATACTACAACATGAGAAACATTATCTTTTCTCCAATGGAACCTCTTCTTATTATACTATATTACGTTACACATCCTTTTTAAATAATAGTATTTTCTGAGGAAGATCACATGCTGGATGTATGATATATGGTAAGAAGTGCAAATGACCAAAATGGCGTCACCTGTAGATGGTGCCCTAGCTAGCTGCCTATGTTCCTTCTGCACTGAGTAGACAAGGCTTTCAGTTGCTTTATTCTTCTGATAACATTTACAAAGCAGAAGAAAAGTGGTGTTAATTGTACAGAAAGTTACTTATACAGTATGCTGTGCATATATGAATTCTGAGATAGTGTGTTCATGGAAAAAAATATACAATGCAAAAAAAGAAATCTCAAGAGGTGTTTTGCTAATATTTTTTCTGACTCCTCTCTTACAGTGTGTGTCTGTGGTTCTCTTCAGATCTCTTTGTGCTTTTAATTAGCACAAATAATAATAATAATAATAATAATAATAATAATAATAATAATAACGTGAAAATAATAGGGTTAGTGTGGAACAGACAATGGAGCTCTATTGTAGTTAATGGCATTAGGAGGGGGATTTATGTGTTGGAGACTTCCGGTTGGGTTTCACAGCAGGACAATACTTATAATGTGTCTGGACAGTGATTGCTAACACACACACACACACACGCAGGAACCATTCGTGGTGCACTAAGACCCAGCGGACACCAGTCTCTAGGCAGAAGCGGATGCGCGCTCCCGACAGGCCGCTCACCTGCTGCGAGGCGCGCGCCCGGATGAGAGGATGTGCGCGCTCTCGTCAGCGGCCATGCTGCCCCGGTCACAGCGCGGCGCGCCCAGCACCTGCACGGAGCGAGCATCCATCCTCCAGTGGGACTGTCACAGGCAGTGTGCTGATGTGTGGTGCTCGTGTTAGTGTATTGGACTTTATTTTAAGTGCGGTGTCGGATTTTGGATTTGTATGACACATTCCTCGGACTGAAATCGATTGCATTGAATCTGGATTATTCCCGGTCATAGCGGCGGCGCTTACCGGATGATTGCAGTCTTTTATTGTAGTGTGAGCTGGTCATGGAATAATCTATTAGAAGAAGAAGAGGTGCAGTACGTGTATCACGCTTTTGTGCCGAGTGTAGAAGTAAATGATGCTCGCGTGCCGCACGACGCCCCTCTCTCAGAGGGGGTCACCCCGCCGTCTGAGCGCTCCCCGGCAGGCGTGAGGGATCAGCGCGTCGTGTAGACCCGGGAGCCGGTGGCAAAAAAGCGAATCGTGCTCCCTCTGCAACACATAAATAACCAGAACGTGTCATCTACGGTAAAAAATGGCTCTGAACAGAAGCATCGAGCTGGAGCACTTTGACGAACGGGACAAGGCTCGGCGCTCGACGCGCGCCACCAGCTCCGGTTCTCAGTCCGGGTCCCGGGCGAGCAGCCTGGTGCCCAGCCCCGCTCAGAGCGCCAACTGCAGCTTCTACCGAACCCGCACTCTCCGCGCGCTCAGCTCCGAGAAGCGGGCGCGCAAGGTACGCTTTTACCGCAACGGGGACCGCTACTTCAAAGGGCTCGTCTACGCCGTGTCCAACGACCGCTTCCGGTCTCTGGACGCACTGCTGGCTGAGCTGACGCGCGCGCTCGCCGACAACTTGCACCTGCCGCAGGGCGTCCGCACCATCTACACGGCGGACGGCAGCAAGAGGGTGACGAGCTTAGACGAGCTGGTGGAAGGTAAGACAAAGGAGCACCTACAGGAACACCAGACAGGATAGACCTGCTGGATCGACCTGGCCACAAGAAATGGAATTTCATATATTACTTCTAATAAATCAATATCATTAATAATAGAAATGTATAGATTAGATCATATTACATATTATATTATTGCAACTTAACAAAAACATACTTGGCATTCACATTGTACACCACCATAACTACACTACACTAATTCCATACTAAATAATCAAAAATAAATAATAAATAATCAAAATAGCAGTCACTGTTTCTGGCACACTGCATGGGTGGCAGCCTAGAAAAAAAAAATCATGCTACCCCAATTGCCATCCCAAATCTGACTTTGATCTATTACTCATGCAATTCCTATTGAAGCTTATCAAGCTCATGCTTATTTAAGTCATAATTTTAATAATAATATTTTGTCATAATCTCTGCACTCTATGTAATCAATACAGTAATGCCATTATTTAGCCATTCATTCTGCAAAGGCAACCTTGTCCTCTACATAATTAGGTGCTGTAACCCCTGTAAGTCTAAAATCCTGGGCACGTACAGTACTATGCAGTTTTGGAAGTAGCCAATGAGCTCCTCGGAATGGTCACCATGGTAACCCAGTGAATTCTGGCCAATAGAGAGGGAATCCAAATTTCATTCTGACAGCACAAGGTTTAACTGAGGGCAGAGCAAATGTAAAACCGTGGACCTGGCTGAGATTAGTGGACACACACACACACACACACACAAACCCTCCCCCCTCTCCACGCCTCCCCTAACCCCACCCCCGGTCATTTTGCTGACAGCAGCATGCCTGCCCTGACAGTGCTGTAAACACAGAGCCATGAGCGATGCTAATGGTCGCATTGATTTGAATCATATAGATTGATTTGTCATTTCCGCAGCAGATATTACTTTTAACAGGACTCTAGTCTATTAGCATGCAGCCATTTGTGAGGCTTAACATCCTGTATATTAAACGCAAGCAGAGAGAAAAGACTTGGTGCCCTTTCTTCATACACTGCTCCCGGAGTCTCCATCGTTTCCTCTAATAAAAGCTGTCACATTTTATTAATGCCATTTGCTTCATTTTACTGGGCATGTTACAAAACTCCAGCCACCATTAACACCCTTAATTTCACCTTACAACCCACACCATTAACATTTCACGTTCACTTTGTCTCCTCAATCATATCTGCTTCTGTGTGTTCCTCTGTCTCATTGCTGTGTTTTCACTTTCTTTAATCCTTTTAATGCTTAGAGTTGCAGAAATCCAAAATTTGACATTGCCCCCCCCCCCCTATCTCTATCTCTCTCTCTCTCTCTAATGCAGCAATGAACCCCAAATCCTGACCCCACATATACCCTATGGACAGGGTGGTGGTTAACCAGTTGTATTCTATCTCTGTTTTGCACTTTGTTTTCTTTATTGTCTCTCCTGAAACCCGATTCCATCATTAACCACAACTACCTGCATTTGAATAGGTTTTGAATAGAGTGGACTGAACTAATTCCACGTTTGAAAGGGGAGATTTATTTTTCTCTCATTTATTTCACAAATATTATTTAATTCCTTACACCTTTCTTACACTTAAAGCAGTGTGACGTAAAATAGAAATAAAGAAACAAAAGGTAGTCAAAAATAAATGAGTAAAATGGCCAAATAATCAAATAATCAATAGAATAGTATAAGTGACTGAGAAAAGAAAAAAAGTGTCTAATAATAGGACAAAAGTACAATAATTTAAATAATATAAATGTAATGGGCCAAGTAAAAGTAAAGCAAGTTAAATCTAAAGTGAATTTCCTTTAAGGGTTTTTAAAATCAGTAATAAATGGAAGCTGGCACATTTTTATCACTAATGTGTTCCAGATGTTTGGTGCATAAAAACAAAAGGATGCTTCACAACTCGTTTTAAGTTTCACATCTGGAATATGGAGAAGACTAGAACTAGATAATCCGGGACACGATTTGGAACATAGTTTTTCATATATTCAGAGATGTATGAAGGTGCTGTATCATTAGGGGTAAATAAAAGAGAATTTCATAATCAATTAAAATTGGACCGATTCCAAGGTTTTAATGGGTTCCAACAATATTGACATCTTTGGTAGTCAGCTGCATGCCAGGGCCATCCACAGAGCACAAATCCAAAGTGATTGATTTTAGCAGTTTGCTGCCTCAAATAGCATTCAGATCAATAATGGGGAATCCATTTAGTTGGGTGTAGGATTTTCCTATATGAAAAAGGAAACCAATCCATACAAAAACAATAACAACCTGGGCACTAATATAAAATTAGGTAAACATTCTATATTTTAGAGTTAGGGCTTTGTTGCATGTCGAGAACTGATCATTAATTTGTCAGGTTTCCCAGGCGTGGTCCAGTCCAGTAATCATCAAAGAAATATTTAGTGTTCAAAGTTTGGCGTCTGTATCACTGAAAGAATATTTGGAGACATCGACTTCCATTCAATTTCCATTTGTTTCCATTCAATGTTCATTGGACATTCATTGGACTTCCGCTGGACTTTCGTTTAAGATCCATTCAGTGTCCATTTGAGTTTCAACTTTCCTTTGACATTCATCTGATTTTTGTTGAACATTCATACAAATTTCATTCGATTTTCATTTGACATTTGTTCAACATCTATTTGAGGTCTATTGGACAGTCAATGGACTTTCATGGGTCTTTCAATCAACTTTTATTTGACTTTCATTCGACTTTCATTTGACCATTATGAGTTCCATTCTTTCACTGGATATTCGGTGGACTTTAATTTGACTTTCATTTGACTTCCACTCAACTTCCATTCAACTTCTAATAAATTAACTGTATGATGGATTCTTAATCATTTTCATCCAGTCTTACCCAATTTTATCTTTTTGTTTTATTTGAAGTTATAGCTTCCATGATGGTTACACATTTTGAAAGAGTGTGTGAAGAGTTTTTTAAAAGAATTTTTTAAAATGGTTTTGGATCGTTAATTAAATGGTATTTCAAAATGTTGTAAGGGACCTTATGAGAAACGTAATATGGTATTATTAGGTATAACAATTTTTAAAACTTTTTCACTTGCAGGTGAGAGCTACGTATGTGCATCTAACGAGCCCTACAGGAAAGTGGACTACACTAAGAACGTGAATCCTAACTGGGGTTCTCGGCTGGCGGGGACAGGCGCAGTGGCCGGGGCGGGCCGTCCGGGTTTGAGCGGGGGCCAGCGGGCACCGGGGGAGGGAAAAGAGAGTAAAGACTTTATCAAACCTAAGCTGGTGACAGTGATCCGGAGCGGTGTGAAGCCACGCAAGGCTGTCAGAGTGCTGCTGAATAAAAAGACAGCTCACTCTTTTGAGCAGGTGCTGGCTGATATTACGGAGGCCATTAAGCTCGACTCTGGGGCCGTGAAGAAGCTGTACACACTAGACGGGAAGCAGGTGGGTAGCATTTTACGTACTTCCAGGTGACATGTATGAGTGTGTGCAGAATAGTTAAAGCAGTGCACAGAGATGGCAATTCACTGAAGGGGAAAGGTCGCAGGACATAAAAAATGCAGTTGCTTATGGTAGCGGTTACTTTTGCTTCACAGTGACTGTCTTGTGAGCCAGTATAAAACAAGAAGGTGGGACTGTGGGCTCTTTGGTTGGTAAAAAAACTTTAGGAGCTGCTTATTATAAAGTAGCAGTCACACCAGATTTTTGCCTCACTGTTTTCTTGCTGTTGCTTGGAGAGAATATAGTAGTCCAACCTGTTTCAAGGATGTAGCACTGTTATCACAATCACACAAAAACAACAGTCGTGTTTGGTCATTGTCAGTCACATGGCCTTTTCCAGTGAAATTAGACAGTTTCTGGCCAGACACTTAACTAATACCTACAAATTTGGATTGCAAGATTAAATGAAGCTTAAGTGCTACTGAGTTGGTTAACATGGTGGTCATTAGCTAGCTAATATAAACAAGCTAATATAAACAAATGCAATACATTACACAGCAAAATCATTCATTCATTTTCAATAAGCACTTTATCCTAGGTCGCTGTGGATCTGGAGCCTATCCCAGGAATACCGGGAATAAGGCGGGATATACCCTGGATGGGCTGCCGGTCCATCTCAGCACACATTCGCACGCTCATACACACATAGGGGAAATATAGTGTAGCCAATCTGTGCACCTGCATGCTTTTAGGAGATGGGAAGAAACCAGAGGACTGGGAGGAAACTGACATGGACATGGAGAGAACATGTGAAACAGATAGAAGTAGAAAACAGGCAGAAGCCCCAAGGTTGTGATCGAAGTGTGGAGATGTGGGGCGGCAACCTCAATGCTACTCACTGTATCACCGTGCCACCCCTATTCAACACTCAATGGCTTGGAATTAATAATTCAAGTGTTTTTAAAAAAACACACACAGGTGGCTTCGGCTTCAGTGGTCTGCATGATAAATGGAATTCTGGAAATTCAAAACTGAGCGCACTAACAACACTGGACACCATCCTAAGCTAAGGGTTCTAGTTAGAACACAAGTGTACAGATTGGAGTGTAGCTATGGTTGTTTATTTTAGCATGCTCAGTCAGTTTGCATAATGACATAGAAGATGTAAAATGTGAGGAATGTAGGAAATCCAGAGTTTCAGCTTCTAGGAGTACAGCCCCTCTTTATCAGCATGACATTTACCATACTCAATATACACTCATTATCAATAGTGTAATAGCATAAGCTTACTAAGTAGTGTGTGTGTGTGTATGTGTGTGAGAGAGAGAGAGAGAGAGAGAGAGAGAGAGAGAGAGAGAGAGAGTGGGGGGAAGGGGGGGGGGGGGGTCGACCAGGAGAAGCCCAGTTCGGCTCTGGCTGCAGGCCAGTTGCTATGGTAACCATTCTCCGCTCCTCTTGGGTGAACTCCCTGAATGGCTCAGCAGAGACAGAAACCACACAAGTTGGTGTGTGTGTGTATGTGTGTGTGTGTGTGAGGAGAAGACCAGAGCTCATTTGTATGCAACACATTTTTCTACTGCAGGGAAGGAGGGGAATCCTTAAAAGACTTATTTGTTCTTTGGCGAGACGGAAGTGTTTGTGTGTATGTGTGTGTGTGTGTGTGTGTGTGGGTGGGTGTGTGTCCTCCTATACCTTATCAGCAAAGCTGGTGGTTTGTCATTGCAACTGCACCTGCCAGTAGGTCTTTTTTTAAAATGTTTCTGGCTCACTGTCATCTCATTGTAGACCTATACAGTGTAGGAAAAACTCCAATATGAGAAAGAAACCTTGAGAGGAACTGGACTCAAGAAGGTGATTTACAAGCGCGGAAGCCATCTTGTGTCAGGATGATGTTGAAATATTCAGCTAAATTCAGAAATGTCCATGTGATTGATCTTAAAGAGGATTTTAATGTGTGCCGTGATGCTGGTGTTCAAAATAGTTCAAACACAGCCACTGATGAGTCACTATTCAGTCACTCCTGATAGTGGAAGCAGAAATTGTAAAAAAAAAAAAAAAAAAGTCTTTAATGTAAATGAAGGTCAAGGGGATTTTAATGGTCCAAAAGTGATTGCAGCATGATGATGAGATATGTGATTTGCTGTTCTATATTACAGCAGAATTTAGACCAGGCTACTCTTTCTGTGTCTCTGTAGCTGACGAGCCTGCAGGACTTTTTTGGTGATGATGACGTGTTTATTGCATGCGGTCTTGAGAAGTTCCGCTACGCGCAGGACGATGCTGCAATCGGACACGCGGGGAAAGCCTCGGCCGTTGCATTCGTTAATGGTAAGACAACAAAACACACACAAACACACAATGTCCACCATGCATTCAAACACAACAACTGGCCCAAATGGAAAGAGGAAAACTAAAGATCAGAGACTGGTTGATTATTTGGCGTCATCAAAGTAGATGATGTACTTCCTCCATTATTAACTCTAACGTGCTTGAGTTAATTTTGTGTCTTTATCATTTGACAGCTCCAACTGTGATCAACAGCAAAAAATCCAGAGTTTTCTGGAGTGTGCCAATAAAAAATACAGCTTTCTGTTTGTGTATATAGTACCACACGTTGACATAGTTTGCATAACCAGCAAGGCACAGTTCTGCTAACCCCTCCTGTGAGTTCCATCTTATACCAAAACCAATACAACTAGAACCTTTGGTACAGAACTAATGGCCAGTTGGAAAAAAGTTCACTTCTGACTAAATAATAACTGCATTCTTAAGTTTCGTCCTCATAAATCTTTGTGTATTTGTTGAAAAGCATGCAAGGTTCTGTGTTTTGTTCATTCTGTATCTGTTTCAGAGTGTAAGATGAAATCATCAAAGTCATCAGCTCCTCTTAAGTCCACTGTCCCAAGAAGCTCCGGCCTTTTCAGGTCAAAGTCACCTTTGTCAGGTAATCATGAAACTTTCACACTCACAGAGGAGGAATTATTGAGGACATATTGAAACTTTACTGCATGTGCCATTGTCCTGATGCTTGATTGGCTTGTCTGCTTTCTCCCCTTTCAGCCAGTGAGGTGCCGAGAAGTCAGAGCCCAACTGCGAGGTCATCAAAGTCCCCAACGAGCCCAGCAAGTCCACGCAGCCAGAAGGTACAAGTGTGTGAGAAATACCACACACCTGAAGGCTTGTTTAGGTGTTTTTCTGAAGCTTTCAGAAAATCAGAAGTGTTCGCCTTATCGTTTGCTCTTAAATTAGTAACAGGATTAAAAGTTATTTTTTAGAATTAGCAAGTACACAAAATGAGCTAACTAACTATGCTATCACCCATGCTAATCGTATGAGGACTTTCTAATGATTTACTTAAAATAATTTTTATTAGGCTGTTTCTGATGGAGACAGTGCAGGTCTGTGTAAGCTTGCTCAAATGAGGTGACACTAAAAATCAATTTATTTCATTTTATTTCATAATGCATGCTCTTACTCACTATCACTACTTCCTGTTTAAGGCCACACCCCCGTCTTTGGTGGACAGCCTGCAGCTGTAGGATTCATACAGTTCTAAAACACCATTTATTACTCCAGGCTTTTGAGGTCAACTTCTAACCAAGCATGAACCAAGCCTATCCAATTTGTTTACGGTTTTGCATTGTGTGTGTGTGTGTGTGTGTGTGTGTGTGTGTCTGTGCTCTGCAGATCTCTTCCCGTCATGTATCTCCCTCCCCTCCCCCCTCTGGAGAACTGAATGGAGAAGAGGACTTGAGCCCAGAAGGTAAATAGATCTCTCTCTCTCTCTCTCTATCTCTTTCGATCTCTCTCTCTCACTCACACATACACACACAGAGAAAGAGTGAGAGAAAATTAATGTGTGCAGTGTAAATGAGTGAGTGATGGAAAAAAGAGAGCAACTTGCTGAGCAAATGAATATGTAATATGGGAGTGTGTGTGTTGGGGTGTGAAAGGCATGCTGCATGCTGGCTGAGATTGTGAGGTGATATACACAAATTAGCATCACAAAATAGCATCACACAACCTTTCTTGAAGGAAAAATCCACCCTGAACAGTGAGGTTTAGAACGAATGTGATCTTCAACGGTGTCCAAGATTTATTTTGCAGTTACATTCTGAGTTGACTGAATTGTTTTTACAATGCCATTCAACTACCTGCTGACAGGTAGGGGTGGGGATAATGAAAATACAGCACCAACCAACAAATTAGCACAAGAATTGCTAAACACATCATTTACATATAAATATATTTAATTTGTTTTAGGCTGGACATTTCCTTTAAATCTTGAACAGTAAAGGCACTGAAAAGATCAAAAACAACATATAGTCTAATTATATATTTTTCTTCCCCTACATTTCTTACATTTGGCAGACACCCTTATCCAGAGCGACTTACAATTATTTCATTTATACAACTGAGCAGTTGAGGGTTAAGGGTCTTGCTCAAGGGCCCAGTAGTGGCGGCTTGGCAGTGCTGGGATTTGAACTCTCAGCCTTCCAATCAGGAGTCCAACATCTTAACCACTGAGCTACCACTTCCCAAAAGTGACTTCTCCTCCTTCCTGTTCATTCCTCTCATTTGTCAATCTTATCCCTCCTTCTTTCCCCACCCCTCTCTCTCACTCTCTCTCTCTCTTCATGTCTTACTGTGGTGTCTCAGTAAATGGAAATAAGCCGCAGTCCTCCATCATCACCGATAAATACGAAGTGGGGAAAGTCATCGGAGATGGAAACTTTGCAGTGGTCAAAGAGTGTGTGGAGCGGTACGGAACAAAAACACACACATTGTTTGTTGTGTTCTGAAGCTAGATATTTAACCACAGAGGCTCACATATATGTGTGTGCATGTGTGTGTGTGTGTGTGTGTGTGTGTGTAGGGCCACTGGGCAGGAGTATGCTCTGAAGATCATAGACAAGGCCAAATGCAGTGGGAAGGTGAGAAAACACTTACATATTGATTCTGAACACCTGTAATCCTGGGCATTTATGCAGTTATTCAATCAGCCAATCATGTAGCAGCAGCACATTGCAAAAAAGACCAGTTTCAGGGAGTCCGTACCCAATTTAGCCTCATTTAGGAATCAATTTAGATTCCTGTTCTTGGCTGACAGGAGTGGAACCCAATGTGGTTGTCTGCTGTTGTAGCCCTTCTGCCTCAATGTTTGATGTGTTGTGCATTCTGAGATGCTTTTCAGCTCACCATGGATGTACAGATTGGTCATTTGAGTTACTGTAGTCTTCCTGTCAGTTCAAGTCAGTCTGGTTATTCTCTTCTGACCTCTCGTATCAACAACCGTTTCTAGCTGCAGAACTGTTGTTCATTGAATGTTTTTTGCTTTTTACACTATTCTGTGTAAACTCTAGACATTGTTGTGCATGAAAATATCAGTAGATCAGCAGTTTCTAAAATACTTAAACCAGCCCAACTGGCATCAACTACCAATGCCATAGTCACCGATGTTTGACGTGAACATGAACTGAAGCTCTTGACCTGTATTGGCATGATTTTATGCATTGCGTTGCTGACATATGATTGGCTGGCTGGAAAATCATATTAATGAGCAGGTATTCAGGTGTTCCTAATTAAGTGGTTGGGGGGAGTATATTTAGTTATTTAGTTAGTTATAGTTTTATATGTATTTTGCTAAAGCCTCTGATTGGTGCTCTGCCACATACAGGAGCATCTGATAGCCAATGAAGTGGCAATATTGCGCCGGGTTCGGCACCCCAGCATCATCCTGTTAATAGAGGAGGTGGACACACCCACAGAGCTCTACCTGGTCATGGAGCTTGTTAAGGTAATTTGCGTCAGAGACATGTGAAGCTGCCACTTTTCTATTTGTGGAGTGTGTTGGCTAAAAACAGTCAGAGGAGGATGCTGTCGTATTCAGTATAGAATAATGTAACAGATTGCAATTGACTAGTGTCATGCAGATTGACTGGCGAGAGACAAAGCCTGTCCTTCTCACTCACAGAGCAGGATTGTCATCCTTTCCTGGACGCCTGGCATCATAGAAGTTGGACCTACACTCAATAGCCTAAGGCAGATAAATGTTTTATATTTATTGATTCAGACTGATAGACTGATGGCAGTACTTTAAAGCAGGATGCATTGCGGCCTCATAGCTCCATGTTCTGGAGTTCAGTCCTGAGCTCTGGTTATGTATTTATGATTTGTTTTGCATGGTCTCTCTGTGTTTGCATGAACTTCCTAATCAGAGGCCAGTAGGGAATTTACTACTTTAACCAGTGCTGTTTTAAGTACTGTGATGAGGCCTAAACCCTGACAGAGATTTCATGTATGTGATTCATGTATGCAAATATGAGGTTAGCTGGTGAGCTACCTTGACTAGGATCATGAAGATAGAGTGGAAGATAGGGTTTTATAATGGGTGAAGGTCAGGTTTCATAATCAATGGTTTGATAACTTCTAGTCATATTTAAGAATCTAGTATCATATCTAAATTCTAGTATACAAGCTGACAAGTTGAGAAGCAGGTAGCATTGCCAACTCAGCGCCATGTTCTGGAGTGTGTGCCAACAACTATGTCAGGGATGGGCAACCGGCGGCCCGCTTCATCACTCAAAGTGGCCCTCGGATTAATTTTCGAAAATCTTTCAAAAGC
>CM075018.1:20686246-20696549 GCA_037576675.1 Pangasius sanitwongsei
TACAGTCTTATGCGGCCCTCTCGTATCGATGAAGAAAAATTGTGGCCCTCTCCATCATTAAAGTTGCCCATCCCTGAACTATGTGAACAATATAGCTCGCTTTGCTGCTTTTGCACACACAGTCTGTATCATGTATAAACTAGGTGTAATTTCCCCCTAGCTGTGTCTGTGTGTGTTTGATGCCTTGCAATAAATTGGTGTCCAGTCCAGGGTGTGCTCCCAATTCATTCCCAGTTTTCCTGAGATAAACCTGACCAGGATAAAGCAGTTAATGAAGATGAAGATGTTCCAAATTTTTTTCAAAAATGGAATAACACACCATCCTTAACATTATTAACCTATGTCCTCTTTATGCAGAATCTGTGAGAATTGTGTGTTTGTGTGCATTTCACAGGGAGGAGATTTGTTCGATGCCATCACCTCTTCCACAAAGTACACCGAGAGAGATGCCAGTGCCATGGTGTACAACCTGACCGGAGCTCTCAAATACCTGCACCGCATGAGCATAGTGCACAGAGACATTAAACCAGAGAATCTTCTGGTACACACACACACACACACACACATATACACACACAAGAATCTGCTGGTACACTAACCAATGACATACTCAAAAAACACTTAAAAAAAAAAAAGTATCTGTGCAGTGGACAGAAAATACATCACTCACACAAAACATCAACTTATACACTAATACAAACACAAGCACACAGCGCTTATCCATTAAAGCACCAAAATCACACAGTGCTGTCTGTCTCTCTCTGTGTGTGCAGGTGTGTGAATATCCTGATGGTACCAAGTCTCTGAAGTTGGGGGATTTTGGTCTGGCCACTGTAGTGGAGGGGCCTCTTTATACCGTCTGTGGAACACCCACTTACGTCGCACCTGAGATTATTGCAGAAACAGGGTACAATTGTGTGTGTGTGTGTGTGTGTGTGTGTAACTGATGTTAAACAACAGATAATATCTGGAGACTAGATTTATAGAATTTAACTTGTGTATATATTATACAGTTGTAAGATACTGCACATGGACTACAGATATAATGATGACACACTTTGTGGGTGTGTGTGTGTGACAGGTATGGTTTAAAGGTGGATATCTGGGCGGCTGGTGTGATCACGTACATCCTCCTGTGTGGTTTTCCTCCATTCCGGAGTGAGAGGAACCAGCAGGAGGAGCTGTTTGAACAGATCTTACGGGGCCGACTGGAATTTCCCTCCCCTTACTGGGACAATATCAGTGCCAGCGCCAAGGTCTGCAACTAACACACACCAAGACACTAACACACACTAACACAGTAACTCTACACTAATACACAAATCTACACAAACATTAACTCTATACCAACACACAAAAACACACCAGCACATTAACTACACACCAACACACTAACCCAAACAAACACTAGCTCTACACTAACACATTAACCAAAACACACAATAACTCTACACAGTAGCCACTAATACACTACCCACACCAACACTAATTCTACACTAACCAACAGTAATACACTAAAACACCAACAAACTAACACACACCAACACAGAACCCAAAACACACACAAACTCTACACAAACACACTAATGCACTAACCCACACCAACACTAACTCTACATTAACACACTAGCCCACACAAACACTAATGCACACCAGCACACTAACACGCAACTGTACACTAACACACTAATGCTACTCTAACACACTAAACCACGCCAACACAACAGTTAACAGATGAGAAAATTTTTAAAATTAATTCTATTCATGTTTCTTCACAGGATCTGATTGGTAAGATGCTGCAGGTGAATGTGAGTGCACGCTATACAGCAGAGGAGGTTTTGTGTCACCCATGGGTCCTGGTAAGAGACACGCACACATCCAAGCTCACACACGAACATACATTTGGTTCTGTCTCTAATCTCAGGAGGAATGAGTCCTCCAGCTTCACACTAACTATGATGTTTGCATGTGTATGCTCAGGATGACGCCATGCTGGAGAACAATATGCTGTGTGAGACATCGGATGCAGTCAAAACTGAACATACACCTGACAGCACTGCAGCAGTAACACAGGTGAGACAACTATCATTATTAAAATTTCATTTCAGCAATTTATCATAGCTAGACACAATACATCTCGATAACATCTTACATTTTTACTTGATTACAGCTGGATGAGCTGCAAGGTAAAGGTAAGAGCTAAAATTGTCCTCAAAATTTATTACATCACAAAGTTTATGCAGATTTTAATGGTACTTTTTTTGTATGTGTTTTATTGTAGAGCAAAGCCCAAGGTAGACAGTAAGAGGACCAGCAGAAGAGAACGTCTCACTCAACAAAACCCAAAGGAATACTTTACCCAGAAATTCTAACATGGATGACAGGATGCTAATTAAAGCAAGAATAACGCTGTCTCTATAAGCGCCTATTAGCTTATATTTTATAGCTATGGGCCGTATTCAGAGTTGAGTTGAATGCGTGTAGTACCATAATATGGAAATTGCGCACATCGATATTCAGACCTCAGACGTAACCACAGACTGAAGCGCTACTCAGACAGTTTTATTCATATATCATTGTATTGGTCCTGCTTTCTCATTTGTAAACTGTCTCTTGCTTTTATGTTATATCGTATTACATTTATCAGCAAAAAAGAAACACAATGTCCTTCCTTCCTTCCAGCCCTTATTCTAGCCTGTTTTTCAGGGGCTTGTGTTTAAAGGAGCAGTGGTCTAGATGCTGTTGAAAATCCGTGTCTTGGACATTTCTACTCTGGCAATCTGCCATCTGGCAATGTCAGAGGTGTGAACTACATGCAGATGATTTTAATAATCAGAATGAGCTGTCCTAAGTATGTGCATAACCCAGCTCTGAATACAAGGAACTTTCCCTTTCACTGACTCTGAATATGGCCCAATGTGAGCATTTCTGGGTGTAGTACACCTTTAAAGCTTAATGCTCGACTAAATCTAAATCCACTGAGCTGTGATTAATTACACCAGACCAGCAAGACCTCTCTCTCTTTTTCTTCTTTCTCACGTTCTTCTGACCCTGTCGCATTTTGTTCCGTCTATTTCTCCCTTCAGCTGAACAAATGCCTCCCCCCCCCCATTTATTGTACTGCTATGACCTTTTTTTTTGGAAGAGGTGAATCATAAGAGGACTGCAACAAGTTGCACAACAACAGTATGGCAAAAACCAACACAAGACCAGAACCTGTATTCTCCAATCATCATGCCTATGATGGCACCTGGTGTGTGATAGCTCGCAGATTCTCCAAACAAACCAGCAACCTCATTTATACTCCGCTGTGCCATTCTTTGCCTATCTCTCTCTTTTTCTGTATATACATTTCTCGATGTGAAAAATCATTGATCTGAGTCAGTAGATTAATCCATTTCAGTATGCTTAGAATTAGGGCTGGGCAATATGACGATATAATATTGATATTGTGGTAAATTATATCATGATACACCTTTCTGAGATATCCCAGGCATTAAGCTATTTTTTTTTTTTATAACATTTATAATTTTTAATCTACATTGGAAGCTGGTTTGAATTTAAAATGTGGTCCTGATTCTTTAAAATTGTAAAATGTTAGTTTTTTAATGTTAGTTATTTAATTTAAATTTATTTGTATAAATATATATATTTTTTATTATTTTAAATAATTTGACAAAGTACCATCATACTTTATAGTTTTTTTTTATTAATATATTGTGATACACCATATGTATCACAGAAATGTCTTCAAATATTGTGATATGATATTATAGCCATATCGCCCACCCCTCCTTAGAACTTTCAGCCACTCCTTCGACATCTACTAGACATATTATTTCCTACATAAAATGCATCTGATTATGCGTGCAGTATGGGAGGAAACGGTTCGGCAGTTTGTGTCCTTTGGCAACCTGATATCAGGAAGTGTTCAATTTTGCTTTATGCCAAAATATGGCTGGCATCCAACGGATGAAGAGAACTGAAATGCAGTATTGTCGGTGTGTGTCCATGAATTGGCGCCTTGTAGTCTTTCTCAAATGTAGTGATCCATTTTTTTCATCTAAAAGAGAAAAATGGGAATGCGAAAGACATGGAATGATTGTCATATGTGTAATAGTATTAACTTTTGTACCATGACTATTTAGGCCAAGTGTTTCATGTCTTCACTGTAGGGTTGGTTATCTCATGTTTTACTTTGTACTGCAACAATACATCGTTAGTAGCTGGAAAAGGATTGGTGTGTTTCTTGACTCCATAGACCTTTTTTTTTTTTTTTTTTTTTAGATAGGATTGATAAAAATGCCATAATGACATAATGATCTGACAGTGTAAAAGACACCAGAAACTCAAGTAGATCAATTTGTAATTTCAGGTATTTTCAAGCTCCTTTATCTCTATTATCTCTAAGTATCTATCTGAATACACCGAATCGTCTACAAAACATAGATTTTAAAAAGGGTATAATTAAATATACTAATACTATAGCTATTCTTGATTCTGACTGGTCAAAATGTATTGATTAATCTGTATATTATCCTTCTTAGATTATGGACCGCCATAAAAGTAGCTCTGAATTAGCCGATACTATAGAAACGATAACGTATTAGAATGAGCGCATTAAAATAAACCTGTGATTTGAATTACAGCCGAAACTATTAACAGAGCTGCTGTTACAGAAAAACTAATCAACACCTTCTGACCAAACGAGAATTCAACAGCGCTGTGGGTATAAATGTGGCTGGTCTTTTGTGAGTGTGAGGAATCAGCATCATCCACCTGCATCCTGACTCCGGTGCTATGAGCGCTCAGCTGGTTAATCCTCATCTGCTGACTACATGGAGCTCATAACTGCGAGCTGAAGATGGCGTCAGCATCAGCGTGACAGAAGAGAGCCTGACACCGAGGTGACAGCACACTGCAAATAAGCCATGACTTGCACAAGAGTACACATTTATATTAAGTCTAATATTCTTTTCATCTGTACAATTAGACTTGCAGAACCAGCAGCAGCCACGGGCAGTTCCAACTATGATGTGCTAATGAATTTTACATAATTACATTGTTTTTGCTAATGTACATTGCACATTTTTGTACACTCACCTACTCTGTCCTGAAGGTTCTAATGATTCCTTCTCCATTTAAACTTGGTCTAGGACCTCCATCCTACCTTTAACACACACTGAGGTCATATCTGGTTTTCCATTTTCCTACATTTCTGCCACTATTTCTTGCTACGTCTTTAAAAAAAAAAAAAAAAAAAAACTGCCCACATTTGTTGCGATCACTTTTGTGGCCTGAGTGTTTAGGCAAAGGCTGTCGATTCTTGGCACTTTTACTAGGTGTTTTGGTGTGTTAACAAAAATGCGAGTGTTTTGTAATGCGAGTAAACCTGAATCTGTTTTGACCTGAATCAAAGTTCTGTTCTGAAGAACAGGTTTATTGTTGTGGGAGTTTAAAAATAGAGACTGGATCACTCTGTACAGTTGGTCACTATGCATGACCCAACATGAAGTCATGTGACCAGGTGGCCATAAATGAAGCTTGGGAGACATGATTAACAAGGAAGCATATTAGAAGAGGTGGCATTGCGCAACATGTTCCCTGCATTCACTTATTCACCTTCAGTAAATGCTGTGGTTTAAATTATTTATTGAATAATTTTTCTTATTTTGAGAAACAGGACCAACTATGTTCATTACATAATAGCCTTTTCAACATTACTTAGAATGGGTAGAGGAACATAATTATACGTGTAGATGAACCAGTATAGTGCCTTTTTTATTGGCTGTGTATGTACTCAATTTACACAATCCTTAATCTAACTCTAGCAGACAAACTGGGACAACAAATCAATATATGAGATGTCTATTTAAATCAACCAAATATTAAATGTGGGTGGCCGTCCGTCAGCCAGCCATTAGATGTCAAACAATCCTAAAAATACAGAAATCAGGGTTTTTCCATCTATAACATTTAGACACCTCATCCTTAAGAAACCATAAATATATTTCCTCAAAATGTCATGACATTTTTATTAACTTTGTAATCATACCTAGAGTATATTCCTGCAAAGATCATGCTGTATAATGAGGCAGTTTAACAAATGCAGTGGTAAAAACAGTCAGTCTGCATAGAGATGTTTAATCGTGCTAGCTAACTGCGATGTCCTCACACAGTGAAGGTCATGCTCTGACACGTGCTGTAGCAGAATGGACATGAACCTGATCAATTCAGTTTGTAATCAGATACCGACTGTGGAAATGTCCGTCATGCTCCTGTGCCACAGTCAGAATGAAATTTATAAATGCAATCTCTTTTTTCACTTTTATATATTATATTTTATATATTAAAACTTTACTTTTGATTGAGATAAGTGCAAAAGATTTCTGCGGGTGTGAACAGTTAAGATTTTGCTGAGACAAAGACAAGTGATTTCATGGCTCTGTGATTAATATTCAATTACACAAACCATCTTTATAATAATTCATCTGGGTTTATTTTGGGTTAAGTCTCCTTGACATCATTTCCCCACAGATTAAGCCATGTCACAGACTATAAAGGAGTTTCAGTGGGAGATCGCTATTCACAGTGTCAATTAGTACAGTAGGTGTAACCTACATCAAAAAGTATCCTGTGCAAATTACCAAAAAAAAAAAAAAAGCAAAACATTAATAAAACTAAAAGCTTTTAAAAATCTAATGACGTTAGTCTGTCAAATGTCAGGCCCTCTTCACAGTCCAGTTAGATTAACTCCAACACAACACTACAGTATCATCATTTGGCTTTGGGATGACAGTGAACAGATAAACAGCAGAACAGAACAGAACAGGTCTAGAGAATGAAAACATATTACGAGACAAACCAATCAGTGAGTGAGTAATGTGTTTACTACAGTGGTACATTTGACTGTGTTGGAGTTCGTTTAAGTAGCAGGAGACCAAGGCCATCGGATAACACACAAATGACGACACTTTACTTTCCGCGTGTAAACACTTTTCACTCTATCCATCTTGTCCGTGTTTTAGAGCACCTGGATGTAATTTTTCGGGACGATGCCACGTCGGCCGGCGAATTCCCCTACAAACCATTCCTCATCCACCTCCTCCAGGGAGGACACCACATCCCCAACCTGCATGTGCACACAGACGAAAACACCAAATTTGAAACCCAAACATTCACTTGTGTACCAGTTTAATGACATCTCTGAAGCATTGTGGATGCCATTACAGATCAAGGATATGTTATCACTCGATGTTGGAAAAGGGCTGCGAATAAATGCGTCATCATACATTTTATTTCCTAATGAATTCTATTTTCTTCTATTGGGCATATTGTGCACTACATATAAACTTCCCAATACCTGTTACACCCTATGTAGTGAGCATATATAATAAATAGAAAGGCATTTGGTATTCTGTCTAGCTGGAAGAAATATCCTGATGATGTATTATGTATGATGTATGAAGTGGCTATAAATTCGTGAAAACTGAAGAAAGCACATTTTTTCCAAATATCTTAGGGATCATAAGTATAAGGAATTTTTAAAAAAAACATCACTCAATGATGACATTTAAATGCTTTATGAGTTTCATGGAAATTGTTAGCAAGAACAATTTCCATGATAAATAAATGCAAATGCTGTTTTCTCCAAAACATTAAAAATTAAAACATTATAATAAATGTACGACACTCTTGGTTTTCTTTGCTTGAGAGAAAGACATTTATCACCTTCTTTTGTTTATATGATATGAATACATAGTTTTTTAAAATTTCTTTTTTAGTAATAGAAATTCAAATGCATTGTTTTAAATTCATTTAACAACACTATTCTGTCCATGTACATACACAGAGGGATTCTTTACCTACAAACCTTTCAAAGACACAAATTAAGTTTAGTCTTGGACTGTATTACACAGACCATAAGGATGATTCATGTAATGATATTTTGTAGAAGCTATAATCAGGTCTAGAAGGAGTCTGGAGTCTGGAAAACACAAGCAAAAACTTGCAATGTGGAAACAACACACACGCACGCGCACACACACACACACACCTTGAGATAGAGTTCTTCCTCAGACTCAGGAGTGAAATCATACAGAGCTCGGCCTGTCTGCCCTTCTCCTACACACACCGCAGGCGCTACAGAAAAACAGACAACAAAAGAAGAACATAACACAATAGCCAATATCCTTATTTTCATTTTAAAAAAAAACAACAAAAAAACAGTATTTTAATAAGAAAGGAATAAAACACAACACAGTGCTGCTAGGAATATAATCAGCGACAAGGATGAATGATTAAACAGAGGGCTATTACCACCACAAAGTTGATGGTTTTCCAATAACAGCATGCCCCGAAGTGTTTACTCCTCTTATATCATATCCAAGCATCGATGCTGTTCCAAAGAGCTGACACTGGAGACTCCTTTCATAAATGCTAAATAAATAAATCCTCACCAAAAAACCTTTTTTAAAGTGTTTATGTGGAGTCTCCAAAATACAAGTCCCTGCGTAAGCGGTTGCTATGGAAACGATCATGTATTGACGTAAATCTGTGACTTGTCTTGCCTTGTCAGAGCTGCTGCTGCAGAAAATTACTCAACAACATGTGACCAGTCAAGATAGGAGAATTCATCAGAGCTGTGGCGTATTGTACAGAAAACATAATTACATACCAGGGGACTCAGGTGTCGATTTCTTTACTGGACTTTCCTGAACAAGCTGGACAAAATTCAAAGGGAAGAGCCCTGTGCGTCCATTAAGGCTGCCACGCCCCCACTCTTCGTTTACATACTCTATTAATGTTATGACATCACCGTCACGTAGCGTCAGCTCACCGTCTTCACCATCAAATGCAAAGTGGGCTCTATACCTGAGGAAGGAAGGAAGAACCGAAAGAAAGAGAATGAGGTGAGGGAGAGACAGATGTAGAAGGAGGACATGGGTTAGAAAGACCGTCATGTTTGTCATTGAGAATGTCTGCAATAGAAGAAGCATTAAAACCTGACACTGGTGTTCGACTCGGGCTGCTGCTCCTCCGTCTGTGGCTCTTTCTGCAGCTCCTGACTCTTCTGAGAGACGGGTTCTTTTGACACCGAGTCCTGATGTTCACCTTTCACACTTCCTGGTGTCTCTGTTGGTCCCGCCTTGTCATCAAGAACAAGAACAAGCTTCTCTTTCTGCAGAGACATGAGAAGAGACTTTCACATAGCCGATATTTACAATGCGTACGTGTTTTTGTGTGTTTGAGGGAAATACCTGAAGGTAGGATTCTTCAGGATCACTGCTAGGGGGGTTTACTTTAGTGTTTCCTTGAGGGATTTTGCTCTGCAGCACACACACACACACACACACATTTATTATCAACCGAACTGAGTGCATGAGACCTGTCTGCTCATATTACGCACAATCCCATAAACTTGATAATCCCTGTTTGAAGAAAAATGTCACATTGCAGAAATGCCAACAAACAGCACTGCCTTTTCCAGCTTTTTAAAAGCAGGCCTTACTGTGTACTCTCTGTAAAGAGGATGCCCAGGCTTTGGTCTCGGTGGCAGTGGTGGTCCTCGTTTGACTCCCCTGTAACCCGAGAGCTGATTGGTTGTAGCAGGAGTCAGGGAGGAACTTGCTGATTTGCTCAACTTGACTGGAGGAGGACGCAGAGGAAGCAGTCTACCATTACTGGCTCTACAAAAATAAAGGAGTACATGAATTTATAATGGAAAAAAGGACAAACATGACGGAGTAGGAATGGTTTAATGTTGAGCTGAAAAGTAAACAGACCAGCTTAATAATAGTTACTTACTAATAACTGTCAGTATATACAAATATGATTATCCACAAACACATTTAAATGTAAAAAAAAAAAAAAAAAAAAAGACTTACTGATGTGGTAGTGATGGGCCAGATTTGCTAACGCTTACAGCACTTACGGCATCCTGAAAACATACACACACACACTCACTAAAACCACCACTTTATCACACATACAGATTACAGAATTGCCATTGATCAGCTATACGTCCTGAAGTGTTGTATTACTCTTATACCACAGCAATTCACCAATGATATTCCAGAACCATTTATAGTTAAGTTTAACATTGTTTAATGTCCGTAAAACAAGTTCGAGTAACCAAAAATCGCAATCAAACTACGTGTAAGATTCAATGGCTCTGAAGACAAAACCCAAGAACTGAGAAAAGACCAGAAAAAAGAGAAGGAAATACATATACATACATATACAGTCAGGTCCATAAATATTGGGACATCGACACAATTCTAACATTTTTGGCTCTATACAC